>JAQMYG010000010.1:16781073-16795808 GCA_030014215.1 Clariallabes teugelsi
ACGCTGAGACACACAGTTAGTGTCATTAACCACTGGACAACACCTGGGACACGCCCACTCATACAGATAGTTAAACATTGTCCCTTCACATTACTGCTTTGATTAGCACCACAGTTTGAGACAAACTGCTTTTAAACTTCCCGCAAGAAGAATAAACAAACATTGTTTTGATAGTCTACTTGCCTTTTTTGGAGTAGTCCATGCTGTGTTGCACGTTTCTTTGTGTTTCGTGAGGATTTGGGTGCATTAGGTTTGTTTCTGTGTCTCTGTGTATAACACGGTAAAATATCGTGCTGATCGTCTGGCTGAGTGACCCGTATAGCCACGCCCACCTCGAGGGAAAGTGCTAAATTGATTGGCTCTGTTGAGTGATGTGTAAAGCCACGCCCACCTTAAGGGCACAAAACTGCTCATAACGTCATTTCTACTCAACATTTTGCTTTAATTTATGGTGCAGGTTTAACTTCAGGCAAATACAGAAGGACTGGCAAAGTTTCATTAACTTCTGTCGAGCTATTTTTGTGTGATGCTGTGACAAAATCGGCTGGACAGACATACAGACATACAGACAGACAGACAGATAAACAGACAGAGACTGGCTTTGGGTTCAACAATTTATGAAACATAAGGATTTAATCGAAAGAGCGAGTTCCGACCCAACGTACAGACAAAACCTTTCTTTTATTTATAAGGTATTAGAATAAACCTGATTTGTGACTGCACTACTGTCAGGTTAAGTATAATAATACAGTGGGATAAATATCACATAGAATTATAAATGTTACAAATGGACATGTTGTACTGGACTGTTGGGATTGTGATTATAGAAGCTCAATTCGCCTGTTTTTGTGCCTGTTCACAATTTTCGTAAAAACCCTGTGAATACTTTTTACACTTTTTTACACAGATAGCTCTCTTTAGCTCCCTTCTTTCAGATCGTTTCCGAACAATCTAAGCATCCAACATCAAAGTGGAATAATCAGCAGACATTCGGTTAAATGATCCTGACGTACACGTAACACCAAACAACAGCCTGAAGTCAGAGCCGGACTGAAGCGAGCAGAGCTGTTCTCCAGGCTTGTGTAATCTCCTTCTGCATAGTTGATTACTTCCTGGGAGGCCCGGCCCTGATTGCAGATCCTTAAACGTAGAGATGAGATGACTCTTTTGAAAGGGTTCAACCTTTATTTTAAATTATTATGATGAAGGTTGATTTTGCTTTGGTGAGGTTTAAAAGGACATCAAAGAAGTTTCGAGCGGCGGAGCTTTAAGTTAGCGCAGATGCACGAGCTCGGATTAAGCCTGGCTTCAATTGGTGTCACTTTTTTTTTTTTTTTTCCTTACATGAACATAGTCATTAAAATACTCATTATGTACTGTGCGTCTCGCTACGCAAGCTGGGTTCCGCTTCTGTAATTAGGTCATGTTACTTATAAAGCAAGAAAAACAACACAACAGCAAGCATCGCTCTTGAGAATTCAGTTCAGAATCATTACCAGGTTGATTTCAGAATCAGGCTACGCAGGATTTTCTGGGTTCACCTTCACGTAGCTCACACAAGCATGCGAGACGTGGTTCCTCAACAGTGTCTAGACACAACGACCTGCCTTTAAGCCTGGAGGGGGCGAAAGAACAGGATAAAAAATAAATAAATATGGATTTAAATTCTAGTTTCAAATGTCTGTCTTAAATAAAAAAGAAGGGACAGAAAAGAAGATATTGAATTAACTCAGCACGGTGGGTCTGCAGGAACTTCATATGAGTCTCAGCTGGACTTCAGCAGCTTGGCAGGTTATAGAATGGCACTTAATCCAACACTGTTTAGAAGAATAATGTTTATATGGGCAGTACAGTGGCGTAGTGGTTAGCACTGTGACCTCATACCTCCAGGGTTCAGGTTCGATTCTCATCATGCAAGGAGTTTGCAAGTTCTTCTTCCAGGTACTCCAGTTTCCTCCCACAGTCTAAAGACATAAAGATTAGGCTAATTGGCATTTCCAATGTGTGTGTGTGTGTGATTGATTGCCACCCTGTCCAGGGTGTACCCTGCCTTGTGCTCAAAATCTCCAAAAGTATTCGCTCCCCTGCCTTCACATGCATATAACTTGAGTAACATCCAATTCTTCCAATCCATAGGGTTTAATATGGTGTTGGCCCCGCCCCCTTTGCAGCTATGACAGCTTCAACTCTTCTGTGAAGGCTCTCCACAAGGTTTAGAAATGTGTTCATGGGAATATTTGACCATTCTTCCAGAAGCGCATTTGAGAGGTCAGTCACTGATGTTGGATGAGAAGGTCTGGCTCACAGTCTCCACTCTAATTCATCCTAAAGGTGTTCTATCGGGTTGAGGTCAGGACTCTGTGCAGGCCAGTCAAGTTCTTCCACACCAAACTCTCTCATCCATGTCTTTATGGACGTTGCTTTGTGCACTGGTGCGCAGTCATGTTGGAACCGGTATGGGGTTGTTTTTCAGGAATTGGTTCACCTTAACTCTAAGTCCCCTACATATGAATATGTGCAATACGAACTTTGAAAGATAGTTAGATCACATGTCCGGCGTACATTGTCACATGCGATTTTGGGTCCGTGGGGGGGGGGGGGAGTGAAGTGCACGAGAGCGTCATGTTAGCTCTCCACTCAAAGTATGTGTACTTGCGCAATCATCATAAGAACACAGGTGATGGACAAATTTACCCGAGTCCAGTCTATAAGGTTTTTCAATCATGGTGGCGTAACTGCTGCTGTGTGGCATTTTATATTTTGCCTTCTTACACAGTCCAAACTTAGGGCTAGAACTTAATAATAGCTATTCTTGTATAGTTATTTGTATAGTCTTGGTCAACAACTTATTAAAATAGATGAGCATTCAAACGCATTAAGAAATTGTGGCAAAGGTTACACTCCAACCAGAGCATTAGGTGTGAGGGAGTGTGAAGAACATGCACATGTTCTGAGGTCATCAAAAGGGGGAAATACATGTGCACATTTACAGTGACATTTAAATGTGATATTTAATCATGCACAAGAACAGTGCATCATAGTTCATGTTCATAAGAACAAACTAATTAAATAGGGAACACAACAAAATGCAAGCAACAAGAAAAATTGGGCACTTATAACATTTTCCTTTAAAAAAAAAATTAATGAGAATACTTCAGGAGAGGACCCAGGAGGTGAGCAGGTAATGAAAGAGGCAAAGACCTAGTCTTTCTCATGGGAATGGCTCAAACAGTTTTTGTGGCTAAGATGCTGCGAAGTAAGGAATGCTCTTGAGCTTTTTCAGACATGGGATCTGTAACATTTTGGGCTTCATCAGTCCATAAAACATCATTTATTTCATTCAGACGGAACCCCTGAGGGAGAGAGAGCCATGGTTTGTGTGTAATAATTGCCATTGAAATCCTGCCCACGATTATTAAAACAAATAATTTAACAAGATATGGATGAAAAATGGTTTAAAAAATCAAAACATGGCATGACTTTGTGGGAACTTGACACTTGTGCGGGATGCTTCAATGTCTAAACTTAGCTTCTATGTTTAAGAACATGGTGCTCGTGAGAACATAGTTTAGAAGATTTTTTGAGAGGTACCAATCCGGCAAGCATGTACAGCACCATTTCCTCGACTGCTGTGATTGGTAGGCCCACTTCACATACTGTGCATACTGTACATGTCTATTTGTAAATTTTGTTTCAGATTTGTCTTATGTTAACATCAGCTAAAGAGTTCAGACTCCCGTCCGAATGCGTTCATTTCATAAAAATTGTAAACCTGAAACACGAATAAAGCACACCAACAGCATTTTTCCTTTAAATTAAAACTGCACATTAATTCCATAAATTGCCTATTTGGTACAGAAGCAGTTACCCATCATGCAGGAATAACATGGAAAATGTGTGTGCTGCATGTTGATTTTATGTGGTGCATATGTTTTATGTTACGCTGGTCCTAAAACTTTCAGTAAGGAGCATCAGTGCTAGTCATGGGGGGGGGAAAGCTAGTTTGGAGGCCTGAAGGGGTGTGGCTCTGGTGTCCCTCTGGTGGTGGAGAATGCACAGTGCATTGTACAGATATCAGAAGGTTACATCACCGTATAATGTGATCATGCTGTTTTTAAAACAAGCTTAGATATAAAAACTAAATCTACTGAAAAAATGTTTAGTTTCAACAGATTTAAGAAGCAGAAGTGATTTATTAAGCTTTCATATTGTTTTGTGAAGCATTTTATAGAATGCCTTCTCAAGTTATCTGGTCCCAGTAAGTCCATGTTGTCTCTGTTTACTTCAATCTGATAAAATCTTAATCAGAATGAATTCAGTCTTAACACTCTACGTGGATGCTGATCTGATGAGCGTTTACGTGCTCAAGTGATCAAAATGTAACTTTCTTGAAATGTGCAGAACAGTCCTGGCTGTTGTGCACACTTGAAATATTTAGAATTTTAGGCTTCCCATCTTTTCCAATAAATCCTGGCATCTGTATTATGATTGGTTCCCAGGATCCAGTCTCCTCTATGATTGGTTAGATGCTTTGTTTGAAATGGTGATCCAATTAGTTCCACTTCCTCATCCAGAGATGCAATGTTTACCTGAAGTAAATACAGGAGGGAGAGTTATTGTCAAAGTTTAACAGTCAACAGTGTTTCTCGGAAACACTTCACACCGCCTAACGTTACCCCCCCTGCATGGGACAAACATGCAGAAAGAATATAGTTATTCTGACAACAGAGAAACAAATGGATCATGTGTCTATTGTGTACCTACTGAACCCCTCTCCACTGAAAGATTGTTCTGATTCGAGTTGGATCAGGTCAGATTGTTCCTGTTGGTGTGTACATGATGCATTTTTACTTGTTGGGCTTTTATTTCCATCATTAGTAGAATAATGGTGTCCATGTAAATGCACCTAGTGTCAGACAGCGTGACTGCTCAGGGGTTACGATCTGCACCGGTGGTACTAGTTATCACTTTTCAGTGCCGATTGTCTGCTGATTCGGTGTCTACAGCTGGTTAGGCAAAGGGTTCATGGACTAATTACCAAAGCTAATAAGTTAAGGAGAAGAGAGCTTAAAGTGGGCGATGCACACATTCTCAAGAGGGTGCACGCAAAGTATCTACTGTAGTTCATTATCTCTCTGTGGTTCGAGTGACCGAGCAGCCTGTTTAAACAGATTCAGAGTGGCGTGATCATGATATCTAGTTTCTTTAAACATTGCACACACAGAACAGTAAGATAAATAGTATGATGGATTTATTTTTAATTCTAGGTCATGATGATGATTTGAGACGTTTGCCTGCAGATCCGGAGTACTACCACTAGAGCTGTGGATCATGGGTCGCTGGTGTCACTTTAATTGATCTCATTTTAGATTCAGTTCCATAGTACTAAAGGTTACAGTCTGATTTATTTCAAGCACTTTTTATTTTTTACATATTTTTAAAACATAAAAAAACCTACTGAAGTGATCTAAAACACAATTTAAATGTTGTGAAAATTGTTTACATCATGTCTCAGCTGCTCATAAACTCTTAAGGAGGAGCTAGACGGGTATTTTCAGACATCCAAAGAGCTTTTAAATTGCAAACTCGATTAAGTCGCACAGCTCTAATTACCACCTGTTATAGAAAATAATTTCCTTTCATGCTGCTGCACAATGTCTGTGCGTGATGGCTGACACATACGGCCACAATCATCACAATAAGAACAAAAACAACTTCTGGGTTGTTGAGTTGTACAAATCTGTTGATCTTGGCGGAGCAATAGGAGTATAATATCGTACAACAATGTTGGATATCACTGAAAGTACTGAAGGTATTGTTGAAAACTTGAAATACTGTAGCAGATTTGGTAAATGAGAAACTTTCAGTAATCCACCAACTCACAGCTTCTGTAAAATATGCTGTGTGATGACATGAAATGTATTTGTGTAAATTAGTTATGAGGGCAGTTCAGTCGAGCAGAGACGAGCCATAAGGCTGAGGACATTAGAGTGTTTCTGTATTATATGAAACTTTATTATTATTTTTTTTTCTGTTAAAGTTGTTGAAAAAAGATATTCCCTGCATGCAATGTCTTCTATATTCAGAGGAACACAAACCGCCTACAGTACAGACTCTCTGATGGCTGTAAACTATCATTATTAAGCGATTTTTAAGCAAATTTCTTTTGTATTTGATGTAACTGGACCTCTGCATACGGTAAATGCAAAATCAATGTTATGGTCATTGATATGTCGAGGTGATCAATTTCTTGTTAAAGTTTCTTCTAACATGTTTGGAGTGAGAAATGGAAATCATTGGAGGTTTTTTGTTTTGTTTTTCTTGAGCAACTCACAAGCCAGCGTAGAAGAAGCAGTTCGCTGACTGAATCCTAATTTTGAAATGCGCATATCCACGAAATCTAGCCACAGAATGAAAATGTGAATGTGTGCCCAGATTCATGAGGGCATATTATTTAGTTTACATGTTTCTAATCAAAATTAAATTTCATGCATAAATGTAAATTGTTTATTACTGAGACAAACACGATCTGCCATTATGTGCTTAGGTTTGCTTATTTAGCAGTTCCTCATTTCTCTACATGCATGACATTTCCTACATGCATATCTGCTGACAGTGTAGGACTATATATGGGCGTGGCTGATGAGCGTGTGATTAAAGCTAGTCATGGTAGTTTCCCTGTTGACATGGCAATGGATTCACCCGGCGAGCGTATGGTGTATGTCGTCACAGTTCAACAGGCGGCCGGTCTGAATTAGCGAGGGAGCTAACGGGTAACAGGCGTTCACGGCTTTGTCCTGCGAGTCGTCTGCAGCCTCTTTCCGTGTACATCGCGCCCCCTATAGATTAGGAGGACGTGGCAACCCAAATGTGCCAAGCGAAATGTCAGTGTCTAGCGGCCGCAGCGTTTTACTGACTGAATTCCGACTGTGGCGTTTCTCACACCTCATCCTGCTCTGTTCAGAGTTTTATTATGTTTAAATGGAGATAAAATCCCTGCTTTACAGAATGCCAGCTGCAGTGGTGTTTACCAGTAGGTCTGAATGTATTTTGTCTCAGACTGCCCTCTACATAAATGTACATTCTTATAAAAATTCAAAATTTGACGCCCTGCTCTAAAACCATTTACCCCTGAAAAATGGTTTCCTCTCGCCGTGTTCAGAAATGTAGACACCTGCTCAACCTCCAGCTGCTTCACTGCACAACTGATATTTGTTTAACCAAATGAGTTGTGACGACACTGTAGGCAGAACAGCCCTGAACACTATTTACAGTCTGGCTCCATTTTTTTTTTTTTTTTTTTTTTTTTTTTTTTTAAAGGACTGGGTGTTATTCTCGTGTGGGTGGTGACGGGGGACAAATACGGAGCTTGTGCACAGAGGACACAGTGTCTGGTGTCGACTGGGCGTTACTCATTCAATAATTTCTTCATTTATATTCAATAAATGCTCTATTGTGGTGTGAATTATTATGCTTAATTTAAGGCTTTCGAAGCAACCATATTTATATGAAAATATTTTATGTGGGTGCAAGTGAAAAAGTGAGCGGTTATTGCTGAAGTATGATTTAAAAACAGAAGTCCCTTTTACACATCGAGTGGTGTGTGGTGTAAGGCTGATGTTACTCTGTCACTAGTGTTCGGTTATATAATCAGTGTGTGCGAAAATGCTTTTTAAAAAATGGCCTTTGATGGTTGTGTACAATGTGTGGTGTTGTTAATAATAATAATAATAATAATATTGTTGCACCAGAGTTTTTGTAATGGAGAGCATGTCTGTTTGGTTCATCACAGGAAGGCCGGGAACAGTATGAGCTGGCAGCCACCTCAGAACAGGGGGGCAAAAAATCCAAGTCCAAGGGCAAGAAAGACAAGGATAAGGATATGGATGAACTTAAAAAGGAAGTGGACTTGGTGAGTCAGCTTCTTGTACATTGTGTGACATTTTCAGCTCATTGTGTGCAACAATTTAAAATCCTTTTCCCTCCCTGCAAATAAAAAAAACTTGATAGGATGATCATAAGCTGACTCTGGAAGAGCTTAACCGGAAGTATGGCACTGACCTTACCAGGGTAAGTCTGTCTTGTTTTTTTATTTATTTTTTTTTTAAATTTGTTTTATCCAAGTACTAGTAAAACATCTTCATTTATTATGTAAGCTTATGTTGAGCATATTATATTAACCTGTTTGATGTTTTGGTATGGTTTGTATTTAAGCATATATTTTACTTACTAGGGATTGACTGTTGATCGTGCAAAAGAAATTCTTGCACGTGATGGACCCAATGCCCTGACCCCCCCTCCCACCACCCCAGAATGGGTCAAATTCTGCAAGCAGCTCTTTGGTGGCTTCTCCACTCTCCTGTGGATTGGAGCTATTCTTTGCTTCCTGGCATATGGAATTCAGGCAGCTTCAGAAGATGAACCAACAAATGATAACGTAATAATAAAAAAAAAAAAAATAAAAAATAAATATATATATATAGCCAGCTGTATCCAAGAATGAGGATAATATATAAAATTTGAGACATATCTGTGACGTTGATTGAACCCTGTTTTTAAAAAAAAAAAAAAAAAAAAACTCTCGCTGCCTTACAGTTGTACCTGGGTGTTGTGCTGTCTGCAGTGGTTATGATCACTGGTTGCTTCTCGTACTATCAAGAGGCTAAAAGCTCAAAGATCATGGACTCTTTCAAGAATCTTGTTCCTCAGGTACTGAATGTTCTTTTCGTTCCCATTATACACTTGTGAAATCAATTCTATTGGTTCTTATGTTTTTTGATTTGTTGTTCAGCAAGCCTTGGTTATCCGCGATGGTGAGAAAATGAGTATTAATGCAGAGGATGTGGTTGTTGGAGACCTTGTGGAGGTTAAGGGTGGAGACAGGATCCCCGCTGATCTGCGCATCATTTCTGCCCATGGGTGCAAGGTGAATGTGACTAAATTATGTTCAGGGATAAATGACATCCTCATATATGCCTAAATGTTTGTGACTTATTTGAGGACTTTCTCCTTTTTAGGTGGACAATTCCTCACTGACCGGTGAATCCGAGCCCCAGACTCGTACTCCAGACTTTTCTAATGATAATCCTTTAGAAACGAGGAACATTGCTTTCTTTTCTACCAACTGTGTAGAAGGTACAGTTCTGTTTCTTTGTCATCGTTTGATTATAGATATTTGAGTGAATATTTAAAGTGATTCTTCACTGCTCACCGATTTACCAAACATTTACATTTAGGTGTTTGGCAGATGCTCTTCTCCAGAGAGACCTACAAAAGCGCTTTAAAGTTTCCATCCAAACAAAGCAACGTGTTGTTTATTAAATATTGAATGTGTTTTTTGTTTTTGTAGGTACAGCCCGAGGTATAGTCATCAACACTGGCGACCGCACTGTGATGGGTCGTATCGCTACTCTTGCCTCTGGTCTGGAAGTTGGCCGAACCCCCATTTCTATTGAGATTGAACACTTTATCCACATCATCACTGGTGTGGCTGTCTTCCTTGGTGTTTCCTTCTTTATTCTGTCCCTCATTCTTGGATACTCCTGGCTAGAGGCGGTCATTTTCCTCATTGGCATCATTGTCGCAAACGTGCCTGAGGGTCTTCTGGCTACTGTAACTGTGAGTCCCTGTTTAAACGTCTGTAGTGATGTACTGTAGTACGTACCATGATTTACTAATAAGATCCTAAATAGATGGCTCGTGTACATCTGAAATCTGGCAATTTGGATCATGGGTGTCAAGCTGAGAGGGTAACTGTCACAATCGGCGGGGGGGGGATAAAAACACAATGAGTGAACTGTGGGAACAACAATCAGGTCAGCGTGTTCTTTCTGATTTGAGTTCAAAGTCAGCAAGCAGAAGTAACATTGGGTTGATGTGCCGTCTCTGTCCAGCCTGGCAGCCAAGCTTAGCCATGCAGTTCTCAGTCTGTCTGTGTAAAGACTGTTACGAGCAAAACATACCATACACCACAGAGGTTTCATACCATTCTGTTATTCAAACAGTAGATTCATGCAGCCGGTGTGTGACCGTCAGGTGATTACACCATGTCACACTGTACATTTAAACCTGATTTGGGAGAATATCTTCCAGGCTGTTTAGGTGACTTCCCTTGTCAGTGCAGAGTAACAGAATCACTAGTGAGTAAACGGTGTGGATTATTTACTTGTTCATTACTGCTTCATTATTAAAACGTCAACATCAGACGGCTAATGTGTTTAGTGAGGCCGAGTTTTATCGGGTCGCACATCCGGTTTTAAATAAAATAGAAAAATTTACCAAAAAAATAATTAATTTACTATTTTAACAGGCACGCATTAGGGCTAATAATATTAGCAAATTACAATCAAGATTTAATTTTGTCATGAATAAATTTCCACAAACGTAACACTTGCTCTTCATTGTGTTCTTCATTGTTTATCATATACACGTACCGTTTTCCAGAGCTGAGTTCTAATCCCTTCCCGTCTCTGTACACAGGTGTGTCTGACTTTGACTGCTAAACGTATGGCGAAGAAGAACTGTCTGGTAAAGAACCTTGAAGCGGTGGAGACACTTGGATCCACCTCCACTATTTGCTCAGACAAGACAGGAACTCTGACCCAGAACCGCATGACTGTGGCGCATATGTGGTTTGACAACCAGATCCATGAAGCCGACACCACAGAGAACCAAAGTGGAACCTCGTTCGACAAAAGCTCTGCCACCTGGGCTGGCCTGGCTCGAATTGCTGGTCTCTGCAACCGTGCGGTCTTCCTTGCAGATCAAGAAAACGTTCCAATCCTGAAGGTATTTAGACCATTTATAAGCAGCAGTTTGTAAACACATTAACCATAAGTTACAGTTCACCAAAATGTTTGTCACTTTAGAGGTTTTCCACCCATTTGTCCAAGATGTAAGCTTGCCAGTCCTTGTTTGTCTACGGTGCTCCTGTGTAATATCACCCTTTGCCCCTAGGGAGCGTGCACGCCTTAGATCCCAAAGCCTCTTAAGTGCCGCCTAGTTTCCATGTAAACACGTTCTGCCTTCTTTGTCTGAATAATAGTAAAAGGGAAGATGGTCAAACAATTTTACATGAAATACAGGGTTTGAAATCCACTATTTGGCACAAGGATTTTAAGCTTTAATTTGCAGTGAATAAGAAATAGGAATATTGCATGTTGCATTTCTTTGCACATGTCCTGCATAAAACTGAAATGAAGTGCATAACTCTGTTCCACAGAGAGATACAGCTGGCGATGCGTCTGAGTCTGCCCTGTTGAAGTGTATTGAACTTTGCTGTGGTTCAGTGAAGGAGATAAGGGGCAAATACACGAAGATTGCTGAGATCCCTTTTAACTCCACCAATAAATACCAGGTAATGTAATCGGATCAGACCATCTGCTGCTCGCACAATATGCAGTTTGCTTGCTTTTTGTGAGTAAGATCTTGCTAATGTCATATTTTTTATTTTTTTAAATAATGGCCATCGTCCATTAGCTGTCCATCCACAAGAACCCCACTGATGGAGAAAGCAAACACCTGCTAGTAATGAAGGGAGCTCCTGAGAGGATTCTCGATCGATGCTCAACTATTATGCTTCAAGGAAAAGTGCAGCCACTGGATGATGAGCTGAAGGATGCTTTTCAGAACGCCTACCTGGAATTGGGTGGCCTGGGAGAGCGAGTGCTGGGTAATGTTCTGTTACTGTAAACGCAGCTCTGCCTTTCAGACACACGTATTGCTGACAACGTGTGATGTTCATTGCTAATAAATCTTGATTCCCTTTAGGTTTCTGCCATTTCAACCTCCCTGACGATCAGTTCCCCGAGGACTTCCAGTTTGACACAGATGATGTGAACTTCCCCACGGAGAACCTGTGCTTTGTTGGCCTCATGTCTATGATCGATCCTCCTCGTGCTGCCGTGCCGGATGCTGTTGGAAAGTGCAGGAGTGCTGGAATCAAGGTATGATGATTTGCAGAACCCAGCAAGTGTCAGCTGATGTTGAGAGAGTGGTTTACATTTTAAAACTTTGTTCTAGGTTATCATGGTTACAGGAGATCATCCAATCACAGCTAAAGCCATTGCTAAGGGTGTTGGGATCATCTCAGAAGGCAATGAGACAGTGGAAGACATTGCTGCTCGTCTGAACATCCCAATAAACGAGGTGAACCCAAGGTAAGCTCAAGGCAGTTCTTGTATGTGGAAGCATTTGCTTAAATATCTGTGATTTAAAATACAATGTGCGTGTTTACTGTTATTCATCTTTGTTTTTTTTTTTGTTTTTTTTATGGCTGTTAGAGATGCCAAGGCGTGTGTGGTTCATGGTGGTGATCTTAAGGACCTGACCCCTGAGCAACTGGATGACGTCTTGAAATACCACACTGAGATTGTGTTTGCCAGAACTTCTCCTCAACAAAAACTCATTATTGTGGAAGGTTGCCAGCGGCAGGTACCCACCGCAGTGCCAGTTCATTTTGCAGGATAATGAAAAGCAAGTGTGAAGGCAATGTTGTTCACATTTAATTTTTTACTGTTGACAGGGAGCCATTGTAGCTGTGACTGGTGACGGTGTTAATGATTCTCCTGCTCTGAAGAAGGCTGATATTGGTGTAGCAATGGGTATTGCTGGATCTGACGTCTCCAAACAGGCTGCTGATATGATTCTCCTGGACGACAACTTTGCTTCTATCGTTACTGGTGTAGAAGAAGGTACAGGACACTAAGCAAATAAATGCAATATTTGATATTTCTGCTGAAAATATTCTAACAATTTTTTCTTTTGAAAGGCCGCCTGATTTTTGACAACTTGAAGAAGTCAATTGCGTACACCTTGACGAGTAACATTCCTGAGATCACTCCGTTCCTTCTGTTCATCATTGCAAACATCCCTCTTCCTCTGGGCACAGTCACCATTCTGTGTATTGACCTCGGTACAGACATGGTAAGCATGGTTGTAGTAAGTTTAACTGAATTGTTTGGCATTTAAAATGGGCTTTACCACCAATGATTCCCTCCCAGGTCCCTGCGATCTCCTTGGCTTATGAGGCTGCTGAGAGTGACATCATGAAGAGGCAACCCAGAAACCCCAAGACAGACAAGCTGGTTAATGAAAGGCTCATTAGCATGGCATATGGGCAGATTGGTAAAAAAACTTTTGCTACTGCAGCCATTTTAATAAAGTTTACCATTGACATGCAGTACACCTTTCCCTGTGCATGCAATGCAGTTGACCATTTAAATTCTGACCACTTGTGCTCCATTAACAGGGATGATTCAGGCTCTTGCTGGTTTCTTTACCTACTTTGTAATTTTGGCTGAGAATGGATTCCTGCCCTCTACATTGCTGGGTATACGTGTGTTCTGGGATGACCGATATACCAACGACCTGGAAGACAGTTATGGACAGCAATGGGTGAGCTGAAATTCTTTGACGGTGGTGGTGGGGGGATGTAAAAGTTTCAGGGTTTTTAACATGACCAAATTCTTTCCAGACATATGAGCAGAGGAAGATTGTGGAGTTCACATGCCACACTGCATTCTTTATCAGTATTGTGGTCGTGCAATGGGCAGATTTAATCATCTGTAAGACCAGGAGGAACTCTGTCTTCCAACAAGGAATGAAGTGCGTAGTACATTGTGTTAAAACATCTCTCATCCAGTTAAAACCAATATTACAAATTTTGAACTTCTCACTTTTTTGTAAAATGCAGGAACAAAATCCTAATCTTCGGTCTGTTCGAGGAGACTGCTTTGGCAGCGTTCCTGTCCTACTGCCCAGGAATGGATGTTGCCCTTAGAATGTATCCACTCAAGTAAGTTCCTCAGGGTCACCTTCCTAATATGTGCTTCACAGAACTGATTGGTGGAGTCAGGAACTATACATTTCATGCCCACATTTTGGTTGTATGCGAGTAGGCCGTGATCTGTCTGTTGTAGTGAGATCAACACGTGAAGTTTGCAAATAGATGCATTTATTAACATTCAGTCATCTCTGATCTTGTCTCTCCAGACCAAACTGGTGGTTCTGTGCCTTCCCCTACTCACTCCTGATCTTTATTTATGATGAAATCCGAAAGCTTATCATCCGACGCAGTCCAGGAGGTGAGTGAAATTTCACTTCATTGTCACAAATCAGCTTAACAAAAATGTAGATACTGTAGCAAATGGTGTATCCTAATTCAAGTAATTTAACAAATTGTTTATCGCACATAAACCAAGGGCGACATGGTGCGTTAAATATAAGAAGCAATAGGACCATGAATTTTTGAGCAGTTTTATTTTATATCATGTAGTTCATGCTAGATTTGGGATGACTAATGATGTGTGTGTTCTGTTGTAGGTTGGGTGGAGAGAGAAACCTATTACTAAAGCATCCTGTCCACATTGCACAAGTTTATTTGCATGGCTGTCTTGCTGCCTGGAATTGAACCTCAGTAATTCAGTTTTTTTTATATAAACAAATCTGTACATCTATAGGGAATGCTTGACACAAACATGGAGATCATGAACCAAGACATTGCGTGCCTTGTTTCTGAAGCCGGACCAATTTTCTACGTTTTTAAAATTGTGATATTAATAAACTTCCAGGCGGTTGCCGCATTTGGGATCATTTGGATGCTTTACATTTATTCATTTGGCAGACACTGTATCCAAATAGACCTACAAACTCGTACAGGAGACAAGCATAGAGCTGAGCAGTTTGAAAGGGTCTTGCTCAAGGGCCTTAAGTGCCCACTGACTAGATTAAGTGAC
>JAQMYG010000010.1:16795830-16819506 GCA_030014215.1 Clariallabes teugelsi
CCCCCCCCCCCCCCCCCCCCCCAATTGCTCTTGATGCGAATTGACTAATAATAGATGAATAAGTAAATTCTCTTTACATAGTTTAGCACTAACCAGGGACACGCTGAATTATGTGCAGTGTCTATATCTGAAAGTAGGATAAACTCAGTTTATAGCTGTGACTTGTAGCTTTAAGGCTTTTCTGCTGCAAAATGACTTGAAATCTGTTTATACCAAGTTGGAGCCGCTGAGGTCTCTCTGTGCTTCCAACTCAGGTGGGTTTTAAAGACCGCTGTTTATATACTTCAGAGGGAAGCAAGTTTTAACCAAAATGCCCGTGGCTCCCCAGCATCCAAAGAAGGCTGTTTTATCCTGTTAAGTTATTTGTTAAATTTGTAACATGTGGTGATAAGGTGCATATTTGAAATTCGCATACACAATGATAATCAAAGGCAAATGGCCTCTGTAGCCAAATGTATCATCAAATGAATTTGGGCAGCACCAGAGGTCACACTCGCTTAAAATAGTTCCTCTGGATGCGAGTTGCATTAGTAAATTAGCATGTTTAGTTCTAAGGGCATTTCTACTTTAAACCAAATTCTTCTCCCTTTCCTTTTTCTGCTCTTCTAAAGCTGAGCCCAACACTGGGACGTTTATTAGGTGTTTAATTGTACTTGAGCTACACTCTTTCAGCTGTGCTTTAATTGATTTACAAATATTCGATGAACCAAATGAAACAATGGCACTCTCTTTCTTCACCCCCTAAAAAAACATTTAAAAAGATCAGTAAGAGGACGGATGTATTGGAGCACATTTTCTTGTTTGGCACAATAAGAAGCATGAACCCAATAACCTTTTATGTAGGAGTATGCTTTCGCCTGATACGACATTAAGGTAGAAAGACGTAATTTGTATTTTAAACCATGTATTTAGTGTGCATGATTTTTGCATGACTTGTAGAGAGTTGAATTATACAAAACAAAAACAGCAACCGGGTCCAGTGTGAAGTGAGTTTGTCATGAGGCAGATGTAGTGCTTGGGGACCAGGTGATGTGTACAGTCATCATTTCTGCCCACTTTTTGAATCCTTAAAGAAATATGAGCTTGCCAATTATCTTCTGTTTATGACCTCCTTGATATGTAAGTCATTATTATAAATGCATTCCCTATGTGAATGAAGACTGTTAAATGAAATCAAATAAAAAGACAAAAGGTTAAAATGTGTTTTGGTCAATTGTCATTTCCTTGAGGCTTATGTAGTCAATATATAACAAACTGTATGTACAAAAGACAGACAAAAAACATCAATACATGACCTTTTATAGAGGTGGAAGTGGATACCTAATGAGTCAAATGTGACTGGGGTGGGAGAGTACTCGCTCCGACATGAAGCATTTTAAACCTGTCTCCTGAACCTTCTTGGTAACACCAGATAGTGAAATTGTAACAAATTATAGTACTTTATAGTGGGATTATAAAGATGTTACTAAGTGTTTTAACAGAATTGTGTATGATCAGAGTAGTTTAATCAGAAGTGTACAGTTTTAGGTGAGTGAGTTTTATTTGCCTGTACTCCATGGGGTGTGATGATCTATTACAAGCTGTATCTTAGTCATGCTCAAGTTTTAATTTATAAATGTTGCACATAGTTGGGTCATCTCCCAACTTATTTCCTTTTCCCATTCAGAAAAAGATAGAATTTAAGACAAAATGGGACTACTGGGAAGCTGGTAAGGAAAAAGCACATTCTCTCATTAACATTAATTATGGCAGAATAAATTACATTTACAAATTGGTCTTCTAGAACAACAGGATATAACACAAGCCTTAAATGTGCAAATGAATCTAACTTGTATCACATTTCAATAACTGCATTATTTCTACATAGACAAAGTATTTCCTTTATGAACAATCATAAATAAAATAAAGACTACTAAGAATACAGGCACCAAAGTAAAAAAGCTAGTGATTTTGGCACTGAGCGATCGTTGTCATGCTGGATTATTCCTCTTTTGCCAAGCTTCTGGAGACTGGGAGTGATCTTGTCAGGCCATATTTTGGTGTCTCCACAGGAAATCCTGGGGCCGTCTATAAATATCATCTCCCAAACACCTTTCACAATCATGCAGCCCAATATCACACTTCCTCCCACGTACCATGCACTGAGTGTTATAGTCCCAGCCAGGTTCACACAAGACTGCAGCCAACTATCTTTATCTTGGTCTCATTTGACCTAAAAGTTTTCTCCCAATATGCACCAGTGTTGTTTTTATGATTAAAGTTGAATCTTGCTGTTTCGTGCTGAAGCACAAGCATTATTTCCTTGGAGAGCATTGTTGATGTTAAGCAGCATCCTTTGAACTATATGAACTCAGGAACTCCTGATTTCCACTGGTGACCTCTGTGCCAGGTCTGAAGTACATGACTGTTTTACAGAGCTAGATTGTCCAAGTCATTCTGGGAGAAAGGCCACTGGAGCTCTGCTTAGTGTTACTATATACCATTCTTTATCTTTTGATTGGTGACCAGAAATCCAGCAGTAATCATCATTTATCCTTTTCCATTTGTGTGAAGTCCACAATCAGATTATCCAATTACTGGCAATTCATTTTCATGTGAAGCCAAAACACAGACATGAGAGAGACACAGCCCGGTCCAAAATTAGGAAAGACCTGGTTCTCTCAGGTTGTTAGAAATCACAGGTGTACTTTATTGGTGCTACGGTCGCATACTGGGTTCCAGGTTCAATTCCCACCTCGGGTCTGTGTGCAATTATTCCCTGTGCTTGGTAGGTTTCCTCCAGGTACTCTGGTTTCGTCCCACAGTCCAAAAATATGCAGATTACGCTGTGTGTGAATGAACGCGAGTGTGTGTGTGCCCTGTGATGGATTGACATCCTGTCCATGGTGTCCTCTGCCCCGTCTTAATTTCTCTGGCTTACATTCTAGGCCCCCCCTGCCTAAAGCAGTATAGACAGTGCACCGAGTTAGGTATACTTATTCTGGTGTCATTAATCACAGGTGTTCCAACCTTAACTGAACTGTTGACCTGAATCTGCATTTGTTTTTGCATTACATTACTGCCACATGATTGACTGATTAGAATGTATTAGTGTTTAAATGTCCAGGTGTTTCTAATGTATTTATAATACCACTGTTTGTGATACTCCAAATATATTTTTTACTTTACATCCTCCATTTAGCTTATTTCCTGCACTACTGGCAACCACTGTGCCTTCATAAATCACACAATAGTAGCGGGAGTTGGCTGGGCTCGACATGCATGGACAGTTTAAGCACAACCCAGTGATGTCATAGCCTCATGTTGTCTAATGCTGCAATTCATTTTTCCTGGAACACACATTCAAAAGCCTGGGTAGGGGAATAACATCAACTCCAGCCTCTCATTCTGGTCCCAAATCAGTGGGGACGGGTTGGGCATGGAGCCAGCAATCCCATCACGTAAACCAGAGGAACTACAGAAAACAAGAGAAGAAATTGGTTGAAGGAATTGGACATGCTAATCAGCTGAACATATGGATATAACCAAACCAATTGTGGGCCTCCTGCCATGAAAAATCTAAGTCAAAATAGGATGCTGGAATCATTTTGCACTCCTAAGTTACCAGTGATCCTGCCCTCTCCTGCCCCAAAATGTATCAGACATCCTGGGGCCAAACTTCTGGTTTGAGCCCTCAACACATGAAGGCCTCTAGCTGCTGCAGCGGATGGCCCTGTGTGGTGACTGAGGACGTTCAACTTGACTATGAAGATGGCCTTAGACCAAGCTGACGCCGACATTTTGATGGCTTGAGAGCAGTTAGTGACCACAGTTTTAGGACTGCAATTGCCACAAACAATCTTGTCTAAAGAAAGTCTCAATCAAGTGGATTTTATATTAACTAAAACACATTGTTATATAATTGAACTGTCAAGCATATAGCCCACAGATTATATAACATTACCACCACCACCAGGTGAATTGAATAAAATATATATAATGTACGAGTATGCATGTTTATATATATATATATATATATATATATATACACACACACACACACACACACACACAGGTTACAGGTTAATGGATACACTTGCAGAGACCAAAAGGCCAGCCTGCCACCCAATCCCACAGAAAAGCTAATGAAGAACAAACTGGCAAGAAATGAAAAAAAAGTTAGTGCGAGCCCAACATAGAAAATTGCAGAGCAAAAACTTTAGTATTTGTGTTTTGTGGCAATAAAAGATGTCAGCTGACTGTGTTATCCCTTAAATTATTTTTTTCCTTCCTAATGGCCGACGGCTAAACATATAAAAGTGTAGTTCTGGAAGTATGATCAAATATTTTACACACCATAGTGCATGACAAAGCAAAAGGTGGTAGAACAGAATTGTGCAAAACATGATTTTTTTTTTTTTTTTGCCAGGCAGTGCATCTCCAGGACGAAATAAATCATCAGTTATACATACAGCATGACTATTTTGTTCAATGTAATATACCTTAGCAAGTTTTAACCTTAAGCAGATTCTTTTGCTAGTGTAACACTTCGTTCAAAGTGCAATGTAAGGTTTTGTTTCAGTATAAAGCATTTTCTGTAAGTCACTACTTTCAATACATTCTGCACTGTATTTTATTCCTTTGCATTAGACATTGACTTCAGACATTTAACATTTAATTTTAAAACACAAACCTGGATACTGCATTTGCAATTTTATGTTTTTCTCAGTCCTGTAATTTTAATTACTTTTAAACAATTACCAAATAAACATGTTTTAGACGACTGCTCTTTTCTTTCACCAATGTACACTATATTCATGGTCATTTCCCTTTTGCCCTGGGAAATCCTTTGAGTCATGGATGAGGCATCATGGTTGAGGTTATAAGAAGTTTATTGCAGAAACTCATACAACCAAAAACATTCAAAAACTTATATTTTTATGATGTTCTTTGTTAGTGTGTCAATGAGCTAGACAATTGAAAATAAGTCAGATATACTAAGCAGATATGCAGAATAGTTCAGCAAAAGGAATGAGTAAAATTGTGCAACAAGTAATCGTGGCTCTAACGACGTTTTACTGTAAAAAGAGACTTTGAAGTGTTCAGTGATCACTCAAATGGCTTTGCTTACTTAAGATAGGATTGAACAGACAAGTGTCTGACCTTTTCTCTCAACTGTGAAAAATAAGAATTTACTGGTGGTTTATTTTAAGGATAAATACATTACATTAACAAATCTCACTACACCAAAGACTTTTTTCTTAAGGTTAGAAAAAACATTAGGTGTTAAAATGTTGATTATGAAAATGTCTGCATGTACATACTAACATACAAAAATACTTCTGCCTTGGCTGAGGAAGCTATTAAGTGGACAACTTGTCCGGAAACCAGCATTACTCGTGTACAAGCTTTCATGATAAAACATGTATTGATGAAATTGTACCATAATGTGCAAGAAAAGTTGGATCTATAAGCTAAATTTCGACAAAAGTCAATGTTTAGTCTGCAGTCTGGCTCCTTTCAATATTACTGCACATAAAATAGAAGTTGGGGGTGGAGGGGGAGACTAGCATTAGTTGATGTGATCACTAGTACAGTAGAGAAATTTGTCTTTACACTTCTTATTGCCCTGAGAGGAAAACTTGTCTGACCAAACAGGAACAAAATGACTGCATGACGCTGCAGATTTGAGAGAATGTAGTGAATATACAGATATGTGGACGCTGAATTTTTATACATTTTAGCCTCCGTACACCACTACAATGGATTTCAAATTAAGCACCTACAATGTGATTAAAGACTGATATTTAATGCAGTAGGTTTTTTTTTTTTAAACCCCTTAAAAATCAACCGTTTAGGATTTACAGGCATGATTTACACAGTTCTCCCATCACAGGCTCACAAGTAACCTGACCATATATTATGATCATCCAATCATTAACTAGCAATGCTTGGATGCAAAAGTTTTGCAAAGTCTGGAACCTATGGACATCACATGCTGATGCTTTGCCAGGCCTTTACTTTCTCTGCATTCATCTGCTGCTTGGTTGCATGACTGAAGCTGAGCAGAAGTTATAGCTCTATACACTTCAAAATTCATCCTGTTACTTCTTCCAGTTACTTCTAAAAGCACATCATTTTCACATTCTACAGTGTTATTAACCTGCCATGGGTTTTTTTTCTTTATCAAGTACAGAATTCTACAATCATCCACTTTGTCTTCTGTGGCCTTTAAAACTTTTTGGTGTTGCTGAGCTCACTTGTTCTGTTTAATGATGGCGTCCTTCAACCGCGCCAACCTCCATGGGCTGCATACTGAAAGCCCCCATGAATCAACTCCAGAGATCTCATTTCCTAAATGCATCATGAAATAATTAAACGGACTACACTTTGGCAAGCAAACTGCATCAGAGTCCGTCATCAAATTACTTTTGAGACTGTGTGTATAGAAAGGTTGTAATACTTAAACGGTTAATGCAATATTTTTGGAAACCCCTTGAATTAAAGCTGAAAGTTCACTGCGGTACACAGAGGCAAAAAATATGTACATATACATCACTGGTTAAATTAAGTAGGGCTAAACTTTTATTTACTGACGAAAGAACCAGTGCTGCCTTCTTGTTCTGCACTGCCAAAAAAGGGCAGGTTTGGGGGAATTCACAAGTCAAATTTCTCCTGACTAAAGTTGGCATCAAACAAAAGTAACAAACAAGTCTTTGACACCCTCATTGTTTCCGCTTCAGAGAATGAGCTTTTTCACATGAATTTTATTAGGCATTGATATGATCTCTGCTTTAACTGAAAAAACAAACAGTAATGCTCAGGTGTCTCCGACATGAACATGTTATCTCTGCAGGAAAGTTGGGGTCGAGTAAAATGTGTTCCCATTTTTTAGGCCTTCACATCTTTCTGAGAACTAATTAATTAGTTTTACTGAATTTTAATGATCTTTGGGGGGTTTGCAACACCGATTACTAGTGGATATGCACAGTCTCAAATGTTACTGAACAAATTAAAATGCATTTATATTTCACAATAGAGAAAGAGATACAAATGAACCAAACAGCTGTCTTTCTGTATTAATGATGTCACATGCGTAAAAAATGAGAATAATTATCTTAAAAATAAATAAATAAAAATTCACAGAGACCTTCTACCTTATGTTTTTATTTTTATATAATGGAGTGACTGGACAGAAGATATGCTGTTAGCCATTACATCACATCTGCATGGGTGCAAAACAACTGGCCCTCTACCAGTGAAGTCACTACAGTTAATGGGGATCCTTGTTTAAACTAAAGCTGCAAAAATGTAGAAGATATGACAACCTCCTTAGTGTAAGACATTACAATGGGACAACACGACTGAACATGGGTGGCACTGTTCCTATTGGAAATATTTTAACATCTACTGCAACCTTCACACTTTTACCGTGATGAGCACAAGGACTTTTCTATAAAGAAATGAGTCTTTTTTTGTGGGAAGAAATTAATACTACACCCATTGGGTAGGAGAGAGGGCATATGGGATCTTAGCCCTACAACCAAGTAATACTACAGTTTATTACTCAATAAGTGGGTGGGAGATTTGAGGTTGGAAAGAGACCTCTCTTCTCTCTCTCTCTCTCTCTCTTTCAGGTGGACAATGAGAAAGAATATTTACGCTGTGTTGAGGAGATCCTGAATGGCCTTCTGGTGAGTTTCATTAAGTGTCGATACACACTGTGTCCAAAGACCTCCAGAGACCTGAAGTTTGTGCAAGAGAGCAACTTTTAGACACTAATATTGACGCCTCCTTCAGCAATAACGCTCAGTCAACTTCATTAAGTTGGCTACATGAATGGAGAAAAGGTTAACTAATCACTCACTTGTACTTGACGAATGACATTTGCCAATCTCTTGCTGCAGTGATCTTCAGCTTTAATAGATTCATTAGCAACACCTTCAGCAATTATGAGGAATATCTTGGGAAGGTTTGCATTTTCAGGTCCAAGAACAGTAAGATTGTTGCTTTAACAAAAGGACAAAACATTGGAGAATTGATTAGGATTGGTCAAAAATTTAATAGCACCCGATATACAAGAGTACAACATTGGACTTACCTTTCAATAAGATCACAGAGATAATTAAACGTGTGAACAGCTTCTTCTTTGTCTTCATTGAGCGGTAGCCATGAAATCCAATGAGGGAGGATCTCGTCAACATTGACGCATTCTGGTCGATACTTCATGACCTTGCCAACAGCAGAGATGCAGTTTTCCGTTGCATTAACATTTTCCTTTGCTCTGGAATCTGCAGCCTGGATCACTCCAATCAGGAGGGGAATAGCTTCTGGGGGTGCATGGGAAGAAATCACTTAACTCTGAATCCAAGCAAACAGTTTGACATTTCTTACCATTAAATCAATCAACACCCATTGAGCTCTGGGTTTTTGCTAAACTTATTTAAGGGGTATTAACAGTAAAACAGTTTGCATGTTCTCCCTGTGCTTTGTGAGGTTTCTCAGGGTATTCTGGTTTCCTCCCACAGTCCAAAAGACATGCAGATTAGGCTAACTGGAGTTCCCAAATTGCCAGTTGTGTGTCCATTGTGCAATAAGATTGGCACCCTGGCCAGAGTGTACTCCATCTCATGCCCTTAAATTAAATGCAGCCCAGATCACGATAACAAAAACCCCCAAGGCAGTGGTGAAAATCTGCTGACTCAAATTGAGAAAAAGTGACGTATGTGCATACCTACATTGGTTACTCTAGACCATGCAATATATGTTTCACCCAACACAAGATTGTCATCTAGCCCTAGAGTATAAAAAGTGGCCCAAATAGACTTTTCCCACCAACTTTTCATTCACTATTGTACAAAGTTCACATAAAAGGACTCATAGGGCTTGTCCCAGGAAACTTGCAGCACCCTGTAAACCCCGTCAGCACACAGGTTCACTGGAAATGCCACTCAGCCTACCTGCCTTTTGGTCATGCTTTTGGTCATGTGACAAAACCGGGCATAAAAATGACCAACACAGGACTGTTTAAAGATGAAGGCCAATGTCTCCAAGGCCTAAAGCTGAAACATTTGTGTTTTCTAAATGACGTTTAATGGACCTCACACACTCACCTGTGCAGAAGGGCCTGTAGTTCTCTCCTCCAAACTGAGCCATGACTCCAATCCCATAAGCAGCTGCTTGCCGTACCTCAGGGCTGGTGTCACAAAGGGCTTGCATCATGGGTTGCAAGAAGTACTCTGCATACTTGAATGAAGAAGGACTGCAGTGCTCGATCACGTCATCGAAAATGCACAGACCCCACTGTCTGTCAGCCCAGGGCCTATGTGGGCACTACAAGAGAACAGCGAGATGCACTTGGTCTTGTTTGCATTGCTTTTTATACTTGCATGAACTTTGATTAAATGCTTTTCCGTTTTGTTTTTTTAAATTTCTGCTAATTTTCTCTAGGTTTCAGGTCAGGGATTTGTGATGGCCACTCTGATACTCATGAAACTTGTGTTACAGCTTCGGTTTTCCTGCTAGTTTATGTGCGTCTCCAACACAATGCAGTGTCAGAGGCTAGGATTTTTATATTTGCATACATTTATAATTTGCATAAAATCATGCATACAGATGGATAAGTCGACTTCGGGTGCTGACACGAGTGGCTTCGTCTGTGTGTCTTCTTTTTCTATGTTTCTTTTGGCTTCCATTTCTTGTTTCAACTTCTTTGTCTCAAGCCCATGTTTTTAATCTGGAATTTCTTTCAGGATCAATAAAGTATCTATCCATCTATCTCTCAGCACCTTCAGTCAGAAACTCCTCAGGAGGATACAGGAGGTCCAAAATCTCTCTTTGAGGTCTAAGAGTAGCTTGGCTTTCTCCATTGTATCAATAGCAAAACACACTGTTTAGACATTCACCTGTAAGAATCTACTTTTAATTTTGACACTTGACCAACCAGACACTAAGAATTTTTTTTGTTTTTTGAATATAGAAAAATTACATTTCATACGTTTTACACATTACCTCTAATGTGAACAAAGATGATGCCATAAATAACTTGTGAAAATACACTAAACACCTTACAGTAACACACAGAAAATTATTTAATCTTGTTGCAGATATAGTTCCCTTGCAGCACTTTCTTTTTGCTCTACAATGAATTTCAGATGAAAAAATTAACATATGATAGGAAATTAAATCTGAAATTTTAAACTATTAGGGCAAAGCATCCATGATTTATGTAAGCAAAAGTATAGGAACAGGTAGTCAACACAACACCACACGCACGTGTCGCATTCTGCTTTTAAGACGTACAAGACATTTCTCAGTGTATCAGATGAATAAGTTCACACTTTCTTTCCATTAGAGCTGCGTTCAAAGTACAAACCTTTAGACTTTATGTGGAAATTAGAAAATGTTAGCGCAAATAATACCTCGTCTTACGTACATATAGACATGGTGATACTAATTAAGACAAAGGTGAAAAACACAGAACTAACCCACGAACAGCCGCACTTCAAATATACATGAAATTATTTTTCACCATAAATACACAGGACTAGATGAATAAGATGTTCGGGTTACAGCTAGCCAAGTAAGATCCTACTTAAAATCCTATTATGTAACTGATTGAAATAAAAAGGAATGACGGTGAAGATTATACTTACTATTAGATTGACTATAAGCTGCAAAAGCTGCTCAAACCAAGGAAGCACTTTCTCTTTGTAACTGCAGAACACAGCGTGTAAAATGTCCGACACCTTGGTTAGAATGTACACATCGTTCTCATCCTGTGGAAGAAGGAAAACATGCTGTTAATTACATCAAGGGGGATCTTACCCAGCACGTCGGAGTAAATCTTTTCAAATACTTACACTCTTCAGTATAAAAGAACACTTACCTCGTCTTGTAATGTTTCTTCAACTTGCTCATCATAATCCTCATCATCTCTTTTGGCTGTACAGAAATTAAGAAAATTATTATTTACACATAATACTTCAAAAATTAATTCCTGTAATATTTTAATCAGGAATCACACCTTGTCTGAGCTCTTGGTTTTTAAAGTGCTCCTCCAGTTTGCTTTTCAGAATTCCCCCCATCTCCTCAAAGTGCTCGTTGTTTAGACAGCCATCTCCCATTAACTCGATGCACTGAGAGCAAAAGAGAAAAGAAGAAAATGTGTGTAAAATAAATCTGACTTCTTGCCTACCCTGATAAACTTCCAAATAAAAGTAATGGGGGGAAAAAACATTTATTTTATTCATTTTTGTATTATTGCTATAAAAGAAACCAAGTATTGATTATGGGGAAATACAGCACTTCATACCTTAGCAAAAGAGTGCATGATCTCCGACAGCACATCCGAATCGGGCTCAGTGCCGATGGCTTTGATGAGTGCATCACACATGAAGTGCCACATCTGAGTGAGATACTCTGGACCCCTCACACGAGCACACTCCAGTAACAGAGGCATGGACTCCGCAGCAGCTACTCGCACACGTAAAGAGTACATTAAGGATTATAATGTCTAAAATATGCATGGGGAGGAAAGAATAAACAAAACACACACGACACAACCACCAAAAGGTTTTTCATTACAAGTACACAGAATAATGATCTAGGCAAACAAAGGATATCATCATGGAAGTAGAATTTAAGCAAAGGAACCATCAGCTTGACAACTTGCTCTGTATACTCCACAAATCCTTCTTTGAGCTCCTTTGCATAGCAGACCTGCGAGCAGGAACGATCCAGAAAGTTAAAGACTCTTGGGAAGACTGGGAGAGTCAGCCTATTAAAGCCTGTGAACTCATTAGGCCCAAATTACGTGTTGCAGAATATAAGGCGTGGGGGAATTCTGAATGTGTGTGTTAAAACAGGAGATCTACAGCTTGAAAAATCTGCTCAAACTGCATGATGCAATCGTGTTAACATGTACCTGATTCTCAAAGAAATCTTTAAGATTTTGTGGACTTCATGCTATAAAGAATTAAGGCTGTTTTGAAAACAAAAGGACGACATGCCCCTGGGCTCTTCAACTCCAGTCCTGAAGCTCCAGCACAGTTTGTAATTCACCCACTGAATCTGATCATTAACAGATTAGTTGAATTTGCAACCCATGTTCGAACAGAACAAAATCAAACCTCGTTACTGGATACTGGCCCTCCGGGATTGGAGCTGAACTACCCTGAACTACACAGTATTAGTACAGTGTCCCTGATACTCACACGGGTTCGCATAACGCTGAAAAGAAAACTCAAGATGTGTGTTCATGTGTACTAGCTCTCATAAAACAGAACTCAAACATACCAGCATCTGACAGGCTGTCGCCTTTTCTTCTAGTCCAGCAGTCTTGATGCCAAAGCTCTGCTGGTCTCCAAGATTTACAAACTCCCAACCATCATCTTCAGACATGTTCTCCATGTCCTGGGCTGAGAGAGAGAGAGAGAGAGAGAGAGAGAGAGAGAGAAAAAAATGGTACTTAGGAAAAAACAAGGTGAAACGCGCTGCACCGACACTGACGTAATCGTTTACAACATTGACTTCTGTGGAGTGTGTCGATCCATTGAAATGTTTGCTACAATCTCCAATTTTGCCACTACATGATGGAATAACAAGACTTTAACCCCAAATAGCTGAAAACAATCGTCCACCACGTGGTAAATTCTTCAAAGAAACACATAGTTGAATGGCTCACCACAGCACGCACACAAACAGAACAAACAAAAAGTCTTAAAACATCCCTGTTCTCAGTCCTAATAGTGCTTAGGACTTGACTCTACGTGTATATAGAGGTTTATTGTAGCGGTGCGTGTAATGTGGAAAAACCTGGTCAGTAGTGTATTACTGGCCGTTGGGGGATTCCCTCAACTACCAAAGTTCAAGTTCATCATGTCCAAGACAATCAATTTTAATTTCATGTCTAGTCATTATGCATAAAAAAAATATACATTTGAAACCCAAAAAAGAAAAAAGGGTGCTAAATAGTAAAATAGTAAAAATATATCAAATTAGGAGGAATTGTGACTTACTATCCAAGAGAGCTACTTCTGGCTTGATTGAAGCAGTTTTCATAAGTGGGCCCATAACCACAGGAAGGTACTGCTGGAACTCTTTGCCCAGAATCTTACACATCCTGGCCCATGCCGAGATCATGTAGGAGATCTGCAGATAAACAAACGTGTCTCTTTATAAGCAGGAGTAATCAGTGTAATCAATATATACAAAAATTCTGGCAGTGTTGCAAAGTGGTTTCTATTTTATATGGGGAAAATGTACTGTAAAGAGAAGACATCAAAGGAACTTTAAGTCACAAGAAAGTCACAAAAACAGGGTGAACAAAATGTTTCACTTTCAAATGCACACACACTTCAATAGTTACCTGTGGCCTTTTTTAAAACTGGAAATTAATTATGGCAGCAATGTGTAATATGTTTCCTCCAAAGATGTCAGCATTTAACGTGCAATAAACGTGTTGGCTTCTAAAGGTGGTAGCTAGTCAACTAGCATTGATGTCCCCAATAATACAGGTCGGGTCCAGAGGGGACGACTGGCTGTCAAAACATAATTGGACTCCACGGAAGTGTCTATTACGTCGCATCATTTAATGCTGTGCATTTAATTTGTTTGACCGTGCACAAATGGCAAATTAAAGCAGCAATTTTATACACCCAGGTATAGGTGTGACTTCTTATGTCACTGAAAATGTATTTTTATATACATTTTTATACGAGAGTTACTTTTTAATAAGAAGTCACAATACAAATGGAATTGGCACCCGAGTATTGTGATTTCGGTTCAGGGGTACCCTGGTGAGTCACATCCCCAATAGCCATCACTAGAATTTTCCTATTAAGGCAACACTCACCTGCGGGTCATCATCCTCCAGGTCATTAAAATCAGTCTGTGTCTTAAGGAGCAGCTGCATCACTGCTGAGGCATCATGCATAAACTAAAGTGAGAAGATAAGAAGTCATTTATACACACGCACCAAGTTTTATGCTAATCTTGAGACACTAGCAGCAGCATGTTAAACTAACCTTCTCTTTGCCCACAGCGAGACCAATTAGACTGATGCACTCGATAGTTTTGCCTCGTAGCAGCCGAAGCTCCTTCTGCACAGCATTCTCTACGATGTGTTTAAGGGAGGGCATGAAAAGATCATAGTAAGGAACAAACCTCTCCTCTGCTGTGTCAGCCACAGACGCAATGGAGGTCACCACCTGCTCCAGTACCAGCTTGGTACCTTTCTGGATGAGCTGGAGAAACCAAAACCAGAAAAAAAAATAATAAAATCTTTAAACTAAATGCCTTTGAAATTGTATTAAGGATGTTCCACAATGCTGCAGTAGGTTGAACCGAAGAACCAGTGAGGATCCAGGCTTTTAGCAATACTGTACAGCGACTGGTGGGCGTCCATGAGGAAGTGGGCCAACAGCCCTTTCCTCTGTGTGTTACAGCAGTTAGGTAGCAGGCTAGGGTAGGCAACAGTGGTGATGGACGTCATGTAAAATACCAGCACAAAAGCCTACTGTTATGCAGCTGTTACAAGGGATGCAGACTTTATTTAACAAACCTCCTGGAGCTTGGCAACCATGATGACATGAAGATGCTGAACTAGATTATCCAGGTAGGGGACGAGGAGAGCTTTGGGGCAGTCTTCAGTGAAGTTAATAAGAGCTGCTGCAGCATG
Source organism: Clariallabes teugelsi (assembly GCA_030014215.1). NCBI lineage: Eukaryota > Metazoa > Chordata > Actinopteri > Siluriformes > Clariidae > Clariallabes > Clariallabes teugelsi. Next base: position 16,810,490 of record JAQMYG010000010.1, read on the forward strand.
AGCCTGAACGCGAGGGTTCGACTGGTCCTCCATGGTCTGGAGAAGGGCAGAGATCACCTACAACAACAAAGTGAGCATTAGAGCTGCAACTAAATAACTATATTAATAGATGAATAATCTATCGATTATTTAAATGAATAAGAAGCTATTCTGTTTATAGATTGCTCAATGACTCACTTATTTTTTTTTATTTTTCCCCCACATTTAAAATTATCTTTAGTTTGTTTGGGGCAAGTAGAAGGTATAAAGGCAAAAAAAGATGAATACTTTATTCCAAAATGTGTTTTAATGAACCTTTACATCTGATAAAGAAAAATTTTAATCTAAAACCAAGAATAAGCAAAGTAGCAGTAATAAAATATCATTACTTAAAATTTTTAAATCACAGTTAAAATATTACATCAGGACCACGTAAATAGCAAAGGAGGCAGACCTGAGGAGAATGTGGAAAATGAGTGTCAGTGTTGCTGTGAGTCAGGAATCAAAGAGGAGAGCGAAGCTAACACGCATGCACACACTGCATGATTCACTTCAGGTTCACTACAGACAACCTGGAAATATAAATGGAGGCTGACGGTGACGCACAGACACTATATTCTCACACACTCCTCAGGTGTGCATTTACCATTTACTGGACTCTTGCACTTGACTACACACCCACATCACCACAGGGTCTTTTTTCTGATTCTAGCTCTTGTTAAGACTAAACAGCTCCCACACTTTTGATGTTTTTGGTCATGAAGGTTTTGCCATCATACTGTTTCACTTCACTCCAGCAAGCAGTAACGTCTCCGTGTCAGAACATTTAGAGTTAGCGTGAAAAACATGTAATTACGTTACCACCTAATTGATAAGTTTGTTGACATCTAATTAGGTCAGCAATTTTAGGTCATCTACATCAATTATTTGTTACACCTCTCTAGTGAGCATGCTCAAAACAATGAGAGAACATCATCTGATCTGACAGTCCAGGTCATGAAGATATCAAATATTAGCAAACTGCATAATAAATATGTTTGGTAAATCCTCAACACTAAAGGTATTTTAAATAAATTTCCATCCAAGTGACACCCAAAAGCTAAAAGCCTATCGTTCTTACATTTTTACAACAAAGGCTAAGATTTTTATATTAGCAAATACCAGGAAACCTTTAAAATTCTAAAGCCTTATATATATATATATATATATAAATAAAAAACAGCCAGGAAAAAAGTTGCCGTTTAAATCGGGTTTCTCTGAAAGTAACTAGCCTCTCATATACAGTACCACGTTGCTTTACCAACCACGCAAACTAACCCAGGGTATTGCTACTACAAAAGTTATAGCACTTGAGACACAGCAGTCACAATCTTAGACACACTTCAGGCAGGTTTACTTACTATGAAAATGTTCAATTACTGTTATATACAAACCCTGAGTTCTGAGAGAACATTACCTTGTCGTGGAATTTCTTTTGGAAGGTAGGAGCAAAATCTGTGGCCATCTGACCAATGGCATTGCAAGCTGCATATCGAACTCTGGGATGCTGAAAAAATACAAAATAAATAAATAATAGCCAGAGCGTTTAGAGAAAGAAATGAGTTGCAGCAGTGTGACACTAAGCACATCCATAGATGAGTAATGAAAGTAATGTTTGTACATAGCATTAAAATGAATAGAGTTTCAGTACATTAATAAACTGGTTAAATACTTACAGGATCTTGGCAGAACAGCAGAACAAAACTGACAATTTCATTCAAAATGGATTCCATCTGCTGATGACAGCCTTCACCAATAGCAGAGAGCGCCATAAGACCGGCGTGTCTGTACCTCCAATCAGCTGTGGAAAAAATATAACACACCACAATTAAGGAATGCGTCATCTTCTAAAAGGTTAAAGGGTGTGAAGAATTAAATGGAAAATATCAACTTAAAGCTGATGACATTTATAGACCCAATTAGTCATCCCAAAATGCTAAGTGCACCTCTGTTGCCAGGCACAAAAGGGAGTACAAGTACTTGACCAAGTTTTCAAATAAAAACAATAGGGGTGAAGCACCAGCTAGAGCTCCCCCCCCAATAAAAGACAGATAAGATTAACAATAAACTGCTGAAACTCTACTAGTTTTATTAAAACCCTACTAATTCTGGAGTATGTACATGTGTACTTACGGTTCTGTAACATCTGCATAATGTGTTGTTTAATCATGGGCAGCACAATCTTCCCTCCAAGGCCACAGGCAATTCTGTCGAGGGCGCTCTCACCTGCCACAGCATTACTGGGGGGGGAGGGGGAGTAGGGGGATCGGAGAGAAAAAAAAAAAACTTCAACCTTTGACCTAGATCCTTAAAACTGCATTGGGAAAATGTGCTCGTGTTCATTTATATATATATATATATAAAAAAAAAAATTTGACCATAAATAAGCGGCATTAGCCGTTAAATGAAGCAGGTTGTCATATAGCATAAAGATGGTAGCATTCAGTAGATCAAACATTTATTCCAGGAAGGCGGGTCCAGTCACACACCAGTAAAACGGTCATTTGCAAGAACAAAAAGGCAACAATAAAACTGCACAGGCACCAAGTGTTTAGTGATTTGGGTCGATATATATATAATGTACGTTTACCCTTCTGATAAGATTTGCTTAAATTACAAACATAATCCATCCAATGAGGCTATGATTAAAGAGACTGAGGTTTGTGTCTGTTACGTCATAGAGGAGTAACAGCTGTAGTAGCCTCTGCATTAAACGCGATCGATTCACACAGGGTTAGGAGATCTCACAGACAAGTGTTGATTTATGCAACAACTCTTTTGGGGTTTTAGGGTACATTGCGAACCCTCTAATTTAGTATTTAACTTGAATCATTTCTATTAATAACAAAAGGACATCACAAACAAAAATTACATAAAGTTGAGTTCTTAATTATATAATTCAACCCCCATATACTGTGGCAGGAATAAGCACGAATGTTTTTTGGTCCAGTGATACATTTTAATGGGGTTCAGATCAAATCAATACTGGAAAGGTCACTGCCATAGACGGTGCTTTCAGGAGGAAGTCGAACATATTACAGATCGACAGAGAGCTGGATAAATACACAAACTGTTTTGCAGAGTCTAAACAACTTGACAATTGCAAGTAGGTTTTGGGCAATTTGTTGCTGCATTTTACAGAATATTTTCAATAACATCCTGGGAATATAAAAGCTTTTGATGAAACCTGGCAACAAAGAGTTTATTTTGATTCTTGACAACCAGTCTACTTAACCACTGCACTGTTCCTAAATTAGTAAACAGTAATGCCTACTTGTCAAAGCATTTAAAGTTAGCACAAAACATGGGCGAGAACAGAAAATCATTAACTACCATAGGCGATTAAACTCGCTGTGCAAATTTCAATATTCATTGCACCTCTAGTATATACAGTACATACAGAATGAAGTCACTGACATGCTGCTAACAAGAATGCTAACATGGCTGAAAGTTTTGTTAATGCAGGTCTGAGCACAAAGAAATAAAAGGACCAGAAGTACAGTTCATTATGGAGCACTGGATGTTTCTCCAGCCGGGCTGTGGAGGTCACACAGGTAGGCGACTCCCACGCATTAAACTGAAGAAATGTCTATTTGCCTGTATAATAAAACCTTGATGATCAGCACAGATGAGCAGCATCAAGGAACCACCAGGCATTAAAAATCTTTTAAATCTTTAATGTATATACCTTAAGACAGAGCTGTAACGTGGCCTAAACTAAGTGTATTGACAATATATTTTCAATAACCTTAAGCAGGCAAGCAGGTTCTGTCCCCACCCCCTCCCAAAAACAAACAAAAAAATCTAATATTTTCAGCATTTTGCATGATATTTTCAATATTATTTTGGGAATGGAAAAGCTTCTGATAAAACTTGGCAACTGAAAGCTTATTTTGATTTTTGATAACCCGTCACCTAACCACTGCATTGTTGGCAAATTTATGTTACCTGTCAAAATCATCATCTTCTAACTCATCTGCCATTGCCCAGTCTTCATCCTCCTCCAAGTCCACCATCATAGACAACATCTGCGGCACTGCGGGGGAAGAATTAGTCCTTTACAAATTAGAAATGCATCACATAACCCAACCTATTTCGCAACTACTTTTATTGAACTGGCCTCTGTGAGCCTAGGCATCAATATCACTCATCATTCGTCCCCCCACACCCTTACACTAATATTACAGTATTTTGGGCATTACCACTCTGAGCCACAATGGCGGTGTGTTTCCTCAACATGGCAGCAGCAGTTTCAGAGAGCGTCACAATAACTTCAAGCGCCAGCTGTCTCTGCATGTTCGTCAAATTCGTATCTGCACACAGCTAAAAGCACAGAACACTTTGTAAATCATCTATTCAGATCATTAAATAAGCCAGCTACTTCCTTTAAACCTGGCAACCAAAAATAATGTGTCTGCAGGAAAATACCAATATATTTTTCTAGCCTGTGTGTGCACGCACATTCTGAATGTGTCTTTTAGGAAGAAATTGAGAGTTTTGTGACTTAAATTTTTGGAGAACAAATAAAAGATTAAAAAAATTCTTACAACAAATACATGGCCTGTGCCATACGATACTGCAATGTCACCAGATATATATTGGCCGTGTGCGAGCCTCGCTCCATCCCTCCCTGTCTACGGCCCAGTTAAAGCAGCTCAGATTAGAATGAGATCCAACACACAGACTGAGATTATCAAATTCGAAGAAACAAAATTTACTCTCTATGAACTAGGGCCACAATTAATCGCTATTTTCACAGATAAATATTAATTATTAAAACAAATGAACTACTCAGATTATGAATCAGTTACTTAATAGACCTTATTTAGATATAAGCTTTTACATTTTGGCTCGTGTTTGTTTTTGGCTCTGCTGAAACAAAAGATGAAAAACTCCAAAGACGAGCAAAGTAGCAGAAATTACTTCCTAAAAATGGCAAAAGCCTGGTAATTTTAAAAAACATTACAAAAAGAGAGAAAAGGCTCCAATGGTGTGACTTTAGACCGGATTAAGTATAGGTTTCAGAATCGTGCCAAGCTCATGCCAGTCTGCAGCAGTCAAATGACGTGGAAAGTTGGCACAAAAATCCCTGTGAGGTGTCCAGACCTGAATTGCAAATGTGTGAGGGGAACAGACTCTTCCCAACAAGTCGCAGGATATCAAAAGCTTGATTGTTCAGAGTCGACTCTGGACGCTGTTGCGTAGTGTACACCAACTCAGCCGTGTATGGACACTATCTAAAGAGTATAGAGGAGGCGGGATCATTCACCCCCAGTACACGTGCATGTTTTTTTTTTTTTTTTTTTTTTACATCTGTTGTCACATAAATAAATGCATGAATGAGTAAATGATTAAATAAACATGCCCATGTGCGGGGGATGTTTATTTAATCATTTACTCATTCATGCATTTATTTATGTGACAACAGATGTTAAAAAAAAAAAAAAAAAAAACCTTGCACGTGTACTCTTCCAGACTTCAGAGAATCTTCCAAGATTGTAAAAATCATTTAGTGAGTCTTCAGCCTTTAGGTACAGTAAGTGGGAAAGAATACACCCGAGGAGAAAGTGGCTGATTATAATCTGTGTTGCCATGAGCCAGGAAATAATAATGAGGAGAGCAAAGTGGGAGAAGAAGAGAGAGAGAGAGAGAGAGAGAGAGAGAGAGAGAGAGAACGAGCTCAGAAACCAGCAACACCACACGGATATGCATGTTGTGTGATTCCCTCAAAAATGGTCAATCACTTAATTTATATAAATATGGGACACTAATTAGACAGACATTCTCCTCAGGTGTCCTACTTCTCTGATTCTCGCTCCCTTCACAGAGTAATTTGACCCGCACCAGTCTCATATCCTGATTCCTACTTCTGGTTGAGTTGAGAGTAAAATACTCACATAATTTAGACGTTTTTGTTTGTGAAGATGCCGTCACCACACTGTTGTGCACATTGTTCAGTTAGTGAACAGTAACGCTTACACGTCAAAGCATTTAAACATTTAAAGCATTTTACAAAACACGGGCGAGAACAAAATATATATTTAAATTTGTTGCCAACTGATTTGCTCAGTGAGTTTAGTTGTTGATGGTAATTATCCTTTGCACCTCTAGTATACAGTACACGTACAGAACAAAGTCACTTTCAACCTCATCAGTGTGGAAAAAATTTATTGGTTTATAATTATATGTAGCCGGCTAGCATGCTGCTAACAAGACATCCCCGAATCTCTCTACATTTCCACCCTCAACGCTGCACAACAATTAAAGAAATTAATAAATAAAAATAATATATACTTCAATTTCTGAAAGTTTCTGTTAATGCAAATCTGAGCACAAACATAAATAAAAGGACTAGAAGTACAGTTCATTATGGAGCACTGGATGTTTCTCCAGCCGGGCTGTGGAGGTCACACAGGTAGGCGACTCCCACGCATTAAACTGAAGAAATGTCTATTTGCCTGTATAATAAAACCTTGATGGTCAGCACAGATGAGCAGCATCAAGGAACCACCAGGCATTAAAAAGTTCTTGGGATCAGATTACAAAAAAACAATAATACAAAATCAAATATGTAATGTGTTTACCTTAAGACAGAGCTGTAAGGTGGCCTCCAGGTTGGGCCTCAGGTATTTAGGGGCAGTATCAGCAATTTCTACAAGTGACTTCAGCACAGAATCATCTGCCTGGTAACAGGATTCATTCACCTCCTGGAGTACATCAGGAAAGAATTAAAGACATTGTGCTATCTGCCAAAAACTGAGCTTTAATTTATAAAATGCAATAAATAAATAAATAAATAAATAAATAAATAAATAAGTCATATTCAAAATTATACATCCTGTAAGGAACACTGGTATTAGACCTGTAACAACAGATACTGGCTTTATAACAAAACAAAAACTAGCTTTATAAACATAAAAAAGCCATAAAACATTAATATGAAGCTAATTAAAATAACCTGATGCACGTGCTGATTGCTTACCTGCAGTACACCAGGCAGGAGATCTGAAAAATGTTTAAGTATTGCCATATTGCTCTCATTGGAGAGAATAAAGGAAGCAGTTGCACGTGCTGAGAGTGTACGTATCTGAAAAAAGTAGATTAAAAGACATTAAATAAAAGCACAGTGAATCACATGCACTGTGATTTGTGAAGTGATCTGAAACTTTAAACCCCATTATATTAGTAACGTGGTAACTACTGTTCACACTGGGGGTTTTTAGTGGCAACAGAAAAAAAGTGTTCTCACGATGATGTCCTCAACATTAACTGGTTTAGTGAGATCAAAACGCAACCGACATAAAGCCAATATATTTAATTCCTAAAGATTGGCAGGTAAGCGGCTGACTAACGGCTAATACAGGCATCACGCCACAGATTTCGACATGGAGCAGATCTACGGTATTGCATTTGTGACATGGTCTTTGTCCTTTGCTTCAGGACGTACCAGGAGCATCTCGGGTGCAGAGTGGCTCGCTTTGGATTTTGCTAAAAGAACTGCTACCTGCTCTTAAAGAAGCACCTCAGAAGTGGTTTCTGTCAAAGAGAGACTAGGCCCGTACCCTTTAGTCAAGTGGGATGCTTCTGAAACAACGTCGTGCGTCTGGTGGAATCACAACACTGACTAGAGAGGCAACGATCAGCTCCAACAACCGCATCACAGCTGATGCGCAACCTAGTGCCTCCCCTAGTGGAAATGAGGGGTCGTTGCATTTTAACCTTTAACATAACGCACTCAATAGACCGGTTGCTACTGAAAAACACATTTCCACTTATGTTGGTCAGAATGAACCACATCGTCTGCACATCGTCTTGCCCATTACTGAACATTCCACTTTAATTCTTTATTTTATTATATTTTTATTTTATTATTTTATTTGTACATAATGTAAATTTAAAATTCTTTTTACAGCTGAAAGTTTTTTTTAAATACCTTTCTAATTTGTAAACATCTATTTAGTACTTTATATACTAAATTAAAAAGTAGAGTTTTCAATGTTTAGGTCATCAGTTGCCATATACACATTTCACTTCATATATCATACTGTGTATGTGACAAATAAAATTTGAATTTGAAATATAGAGCGTGTGTATTTAAAATAATAAGTTTCTGTTAGTAGTGGTTCCCACCACTACTAGTTTCTGGCAAGCTAAGACAGACAGTTTGGGGCATTTTATTTAAAGACTACAGACTACTACAGATACTGAATCAGCATACAGTAAAACCTCGGATTACGAGTAACGCGGTTTACGAGTGTTCCGCAAGACGAGCAAAGATTTTTAATAAAATCTGACTTGGAAAACGAGCATTGTCTTGGTTGACGAGCACCGAGTATCATGCATCACGCATGCGCTTCTTGATTTGACGCCAAGCGTCACGTCATCACAACTGAGCCAACGGTTTTTCTCTCTCTTGCGCTTAAATTAAAAATTAAATAAAAAATCCATGTATGTTGTGTGCAATTCCGCTGCCAGTCACAACAAAAACAAAGAAATAAAAGTGAAGATGGAAGACGAGGTGTGGAGAAATTGAGGTCGGGAATTTACATCATTTAATGGTCGCGGGTGCGGGGCGGGGCGTAAAAATAGATACAGTGGTGTGGGGTGGGCTGGGGCGGGCCAAATAATTTCATAAAAGCGGGACCAGCGGGTTGGAAAAATACCCGACCCGCGCATCACTAGTGCGCGCGCATAATTTGACACAGTGCCGGTTCTCTCACACACACACTCTCATCTTTAGTGTGTGTGTTGTGTGCGCGCGTGTAATTTGGCACCGTGCCGGTTCACTCTCCCTCTCTCTCGCCTTTAATGTGTGTGTGTGTGTGTGTGTGTGTGTGTGTGTGTGTGTGTGTGAGAAGCAGAAAGGCTTCACTCACACAACCGGCACGGTGTCAAATTACATGTGCGCACACACAACACACACACTCTGCAGCGCAAGAGAGAGAAAAGAAAAAAAAAAAAAAAAAAACACACACAGTGCCTGTGCGCATAAATGGAAA
>JAQMYG010000010.1:16858302-16869899 GCA_030014215.1 Clariallabes teugelsi
GTGTGTGTGTGTGTGTTTGTGTGTGTGTGTGTGTGTGTGTGTGTGTGTGTGTGTGTGTGTGTGTGTGTGTGTGTGTGAGCCCGCTTGTGAGTGTGAGAGTCTCTGTTGGTAAACTGGTGTGTGTGTAAAAGTCATCCCCTTCCTCCTCCTCTCATTACAGCCATGGTTCTTTTCAAAGGTAAAGTGTAGGTTAATTTGTTTTATTTTTCCTTAAAAATATATACTATTTATTTATTTTTTAAAATAATTTTAATTGATGAGAATCATCCCTTTAATGAGATCATTTGTCCAATTATTTACTGTTAGCCTAGACAATAACCATTGAATACTAAAGGGTGCATTGTATCATTACGTATCAAAGTTTAAATTGCAATCATAATATATATATGAGTTGAAATATATGAATATATGTACATGTGGTCAAAAGTTATGAGTTGAAATTGAAAAAATTGAAAGCTAGCTTTTATAGCTAGCAGCAGGATTTACCCTGGCACAAAAGGCAGAATCACATAGTGTGGACTGCAGTGTGGTCTGTACTAAAAAGCCAACCAATATTCTAGTCCAATCCTCCCACTGCAAGCATTAAGGCTGACAGAGGAATCACATTTGCAGATATAAACAGTAATAACGTATTACTTTATTTATTGTATACATGCCATGTCTGAGGCAGAACTATGATATTTTACTATTGATTCACAAGAACCATACATCCCTTCTCTTTCAACTGGTAATTCAGAAAAAGCTGCCATTTTGGCTTTTTAGAAATAATGTATATAAAATAAAAAACGAAAGAAAGAAAGAAAGAAATGAGTATCTACGACAATTTTCAACCTGTTGGCTTAAAAGAGCCACCAGAGGATGTTCTGGTCTAGTTTACAAGTACTATTTTATTATCAGCTTGAACAAATCTCCCAGATGCAGCCAGCTGCAGTCCTTGATGAGCAGTAAGAAGGAAGTGTGGACCTCCTGCTATAAGGAAGGGACATCTGACATGTAATTTAAGAAATCAGTTTAAGAACTGCAATAGTTCATGTTTAGTTGTTAGAAGGTTAGATGTTAGAAGTTTATTATTTTTCTTGATCAGCTTTGACAGTTTTTTCCCTTCTAAATTACACGATTTGATCCACCTAAATTAATGTTTTTCAAAAAAAAAATTTTTTTGGCTTCATTCGGCCAAAAAAAAAAATCACCAAAACATTGAGACTGCTTTCACACCAGACATGAGTGATTCATACCCTTTCATTCACATTACTGTTATTCCATACTCGAGTACACCTATGCATTCACGCTTTTTCATAAAGTAAGTGGAAGTATGGACCTATTTGGTTTGTGAGCTGCCAATAAACAAAAAGAGAAGAATTTTTCAAAGAGGTAACCTTGGAAGAGGTCAAGGAGGTCCGCGTAATGCTTAATAATGATATTTCAATAACAAAGGCCAAGAGGGACCTTCCGTGTGGAGGAGACAGGTGGTGCCAATGACATTGCATTCTAAATAGTGGTCCATTTTATGCTTCGGTACAGTCGGTACATATTTGATTCGAGCCATGTTCGAGTAAGTTGTATTGTACTCTCAAATCACAAATGTTCAAATCTTTGGGGTCAAGGGCACATGAGTCCAGGACACAGACTGTAGTGTGAAAGCACCCAGTCTGAATACTGAATTACAGAGTACTACATACAGTATCAGGACAACATGTTATTATCCAGTTAAATGCCTTCAACCTTTTATGAGATTTTAAAAAGCAAATCAACTTACCTCTCAGCAGCACGTCTGCATCATAGTTTCCACTGATAACAGAATCTGTGCTGGGGGTGATGCAAGTGAAAATGCCACTGTCAGTCACCCTGGGTTGTTTAATCCGTAGCTCCACTGTGCTTCCATTAATTCTTTTAACAGTGATGTCATCAGTAAACACCCGAGTCTTCAAAGACTGGTCTGGAAATGTGGAGTCGAACGTGGAAATAATCTGAATGGTTTCTGACCCTTTTGTTGCTTTCCACTCAAACTCCTGCTCCTTGGGGCCCTGATAATCTGATACTTCACAACGCAAAGACAGTGTCTCACCTTCTACCCGGATAAGAGGGCCTGCTGGTAGTGACACCTTTCGACCGACAGTCAAACCTAAACAGCCAACAAGTGTAAATATTATGCTGTAATTTAATCATGTTACATTGTGTTAAACTGATGATAACACATTTGCAATGATTAAATTAAGCATGCACACAGTTAAATAAAAGGGCTATCTGAGGAAAAAGGTAAGTGCTGTTTAAACAGGAGCCAAAAATTTTGGGGAGAAGAATAAGAGTAAGGAGTATTGAGCTCTAGTACTAGTAGATAGTACAGTCAAACAGTAATTTACAGATGGACCCTAATTCATGATTATCTATGGGGTGCAAAGTGCACTGTTAAACTTCAAACCAACATCAACACTGACCCTTTTTTTGTTTGTTTCTTTTAAATAGAATTTTATTAGTTGCTTTTAATAATATTTTATCATTTGGGGTGGAAAATGTATTGAACCCTGGCAACCCTGCTTAATGCATTAAGCACTTCTACTGCACCTTGCCCATGACAAGAGGAAACACACCTGCTGCAGCATAGACATCTGTTGTGATTTATTGTGCACGGCGACCATTTAGATGTCAGGTTTCAGCATTAGTGTTCCCTCACTAAGTTTGATGGGTGACTTTGACAAATGGAATTATTAAATGGTGCTTGACACAATAGGGACCATAAAATAAATACATCATGAAATTAATTTATCATTAAATATAGAAATCATGAAATAAATAAAATTATCAATAAATAAATCAATAGGCCTAAATGAATCAATACATAAAACAAAAATATACTCTTAAATAGTCTACTATTTGCAATCAAATTTAGTATAGTATCTATGTTTATATTTCAAATATTGTGAATTATATTATATTGTCACATTCCACCCCTTTCCCCCATGTGTATCTGCCAATTACCATGTTATGTGCCAGTCTCTGTGATTATTACAGTTGTCCTGACTCATTCAGATCTTTGGGCACAAAAACGCAACCAGCTATACAAATTGGGCAATCCGATCAAAAACAGTTCTAACGTAGACGGAACATGAAAGAATTCCTATAGTGTATATATAGTGTATATATAGTGTGTATATAATGTATATATAATGTATATAAGTGTATGTGTATATATAAGTGTATGTATTTAAAGTCTTGCTGCACCAGTACAATTCCTTTTATGTAAAAGTACTGTAAGCCTTGGTTTCGTTTACTTACACATATACATACGCACTAATTTTACATTTTACACACGGATTCTTAAGCACACACACTGTACATATTCGCTGTCACATGTGTGACTCTACCACTGAACTCACCCGGTGTGAGACACAAGCTGATCAGGAGGAAAAGAGTCCTCGCGTCCGGGCAGCGCGTGAGTCCTACTAACCGTCCGCCCTTCTCACACATGGCACCTGACATTCGATATCTCACGCGCAGTTTTTATTCGTATTCCAGTTTCACAACACGAGGAGTCACCGAGTCTCTTCCTGTATCGGGGGAGATTCAGGCTGAGGTTTGACCAGGACAGCCCACTAGTTCGGGATAAACCTCCGGGCAGAACAGGGCTGTGGACTGGAAGTGGCTGTCCTGCGGCACCCACGAAGTGTGACGAAACTTTTTACGACCGGTGAACGGCGACATTGCACACCGCCTCTAACATGAGTAAAGTCAAGGTGTGTTAATCCAGACTGGGAAGTAGTGTACATTTTATTTTTTTTTTTTTTGGTAGTAGTTGAAATTCCAAGTTGGATAGTGAGAAGTGATACTTGGTTAGAAAGAACTGCTCAGTTCCCGGTTGGCTAGAGGAAGTACCTGCTCAGGTGACTCTGCCTCATGCCACTACACTGCTGCATGGGTCATTTTACAAAAAACATAGTTCTGTTCTGTCACTTAGTTTTGCTGAAAATCATTTGAATTAACATAGACACATTACTTGTATACTGTACTTTAAAAAAATAAAATAAAATTTAAGGCCTCGTCACTATGATCATACATGGAAATGGGACCATATACTTTTCATCTAAAGATTTTTTGTTCATGAAATAAATCTGATGAAAATACTGGAAAAGGTCTGTCAGGCAGATACTGGAACTGCACCAAAAATTCTATCAAAATGTTGAGCAGAAGTGAAGTTATGAGCATGCGAGATTATAAACCACAAGTTTTGACAGCATATTGTGCATGTGTCAAACTGTGGGCGTGTCTTAAATCAACCACTGGAGATATGAGTGAGAGGTAGAGGAGAGCTCAGAGAAAGGCATGGCATGTTAACCAACAAGATAGAGATAAAGGATGAGAACAGAGCAGTCAGTTCTGAGTCTGAACCAGAAATATCTCCTACACCAACGTAGACCTGGAACATGATTTAAAAAATTAACAGAAAGAGAATTTAAATAGAATATACATTATGCATTTATTCATTTTTTAATGTAGTGTTTGAAATGAGCAGATTAAATTGACCAGTTGAAACACTTGAAATGATATTTGAAAAATCATCATAATATATCATATATCATAAATATTTGAAATTAATTGCAATGTAACCATAAAAAAGTAAAATGTTTCAAATTAACCCCTCGTGATTTTTGTTTCACTGTGTCATCATCATGGGTGTTAAAATATGTTTTTACTGTGGTCTGATAGTTTAAATGTATTTTTTTAATAAGTATAAAATATTTTTCAATATTTTATAATGGCATATTGGTTATGCCATTATAATTTCCATAAAAAGATATGTATTTTTTTATCAAATGTTTTTCAATTATTATTGGTTAGAAAGAATAAATGACAGTGAAAGTTACATAAATACGTATGACAAACACAGTGGACACCTTGGATTGCGAGTACCTTGGTCTGCAAGTGTTTCGCAAGATGACCATTCATGCGTGTGTTTACTGTTTACTATAACACTGTGACCATGTGTGTGTGCGTACAGCATTTTTTATTTTGTGTTTGTATGTCTGTGTGTATGTGTGTGTGTGTGTGCACACGCTTGTATGAGTGAAAATATCTGTCGATAAACTTGTGTGTGTGCACGTGTGTGTCCTACACAGTGGCCCCCTTCTGTCTCATCTCCTCTCTCTGGCCCCCTGTCTGCAAGCTGGTGTGTGTGTGTGTGTGTGTGTGTGTGTGTGCTCGTGTGTGAGTGAGAGTCTCTATAGGTAAACTGGTGTTTACCTATAAACCCCAGTTGTGCGCACACGCTTGTCCCACACACCCCCTCCACCTCCTCTCTGCTCTTTGTTCTCAATCACTACAGCCACGATTCTTTTCATAGGTAAAGTGCAGGTTAATATTTTGTATGAATTATTAAATTAGTGTTTTGATATACAAGCACACTTCCGGAACGAATTATGCTTGTAAAACAAGGTTTAACCCTATTTAAAATTATGCAGTTACAGTATATGTGAAATATACATAGTATAGTACTCTTTGTTCCCATCATTTATCTACTCTGCCTTTAACTAAATATTATGTATAATGAGAAAAAATATATGTAATATGTACAAGCATTTGGTTTAGTTTTTTATTTTAGATAACAGCAATGACAAAACAACAGTAGATGAATTCTTACATTAAATGTAGAAAAATAATAAAATGTATTAAGCTCTACTTTTTGTGGATTTATAAAGTTCCAAAGGAAGTTATTGCTATTAAAGAAGTTCTAGGTGTGAAAGAAGAAATGCGTTTAAGAAGGTTTTTATTACCCAAATTCCACTTGTTCTGTAGAATGAGCCACATATACTGTAACCTGAAAAAACATGTTGAAAAGGCTGTTTAAGCTTTTTCTCAGAATAAGTATGTCAAGTGTCGTACAAAATACATTTTATGAAAAATGGGTCTTTGTTCCATAGTATGTGTTTCTGTTCACATGTATCACTTCAGTCCTAACCTTAAAATGGGAAAGAATGGCTGCTCCTACCTGGCAGGTAAGCCATGTAAACCACTGTAAACACACCTGGCACTAGTGCTCCCACTACCTTGTAAATGTACTATTTCCCTGTAAATTATAGATGAATCTGACTCTATCAACTTATACAACTTATTCAAGTGTACAATATGATAATGAACATTTGATGATTATCATTTGCTGAGGGATATGCACCCATACTTCCCACACATGACTAGTAAATCAGCATTTAAAATGAAATATTTAATCAATAGACAGTGTCAATCCATTGCTTTCCATTTTGCTTTCTCATAAACTTCAATTCAATTCAATCTTATTTGTACAATAGGACTTTTAACAACATTGTTGCAAAGCAGCTTTACAGAATCAAAAGATTATGAAAATAAGAAAAATTACATATTGCATAAGTCAGTTGACATGTGCATCTAAAATGACCTGAGAATATGACACCATACAAGCCCCACCCCTTCTTCCCCATCCATGTTCAAACTGTGCAGTCATGCCTGCTTCGACAGAAACTGGAATGTGCACATTTTTTAGGTTTTACAATAACCACCAGGCAAGTGACGACAACCTAACAGAATCTGGTTGTACTGTAAAACCCTGTATATTTGTACATTCCAGTTTCTATTACATGCAACTGTTTTGCCGAAGTACTTAACAGACTAAGATCATAGATAAAATGATGCAGAAAAGTGGTGCATCTGCTGAAAACTAGGTAATGCTTAACAACTTTTAATGCCATGAATACAATAAAGAACGCTGTGTAGGGTGCATATCGGGGCCAGATAGTTCGGAAATAAAGGGAATGATTTATTGCATCTGAACACTAAAATACTTATCTAAATGAGTATTATAAAATTCGCAAAATACTTTGTGAAGCTAGCAGGTTTACTTAACCGTACACTGAGTTTCTCCTCCCCTTTAGCTGAAACCTGCAGACTGAAGGTGGTCAGACATTGCAAGGTTGAAACTGAAGCACCGATATTTTGAAATCTCTATTAGGAGAGGGTGATCTGACCACACATGGATGACTTATAATTCCCTGATAATTATCTGTTTGAGTGTTACTGTAACTATTTGTTGATCCTAAAAAATCGTCAAAATCTGGGTATCTCAGTAACCTTTTGCCGATGTTCCCTTCCCTATTTTTGCTAATTTCGTCAAAGCAAAAATAATGATGAAAAATATTTGTTGATGATCTTTTTTCCTGTGACTAAGACGAGATGATGACAAGACGTCATGGATATCAATGAACAGTGACAGTGATGAAGTCAGCATGCAATATTGTTGATGAAAAAAGATGAGACTAAAATGTGGTTTTAAAAAGATAAAAACTAATAAAATTTCTGTCTTTCTTTTTGTCACAAACCACAGCAATGCGGTGTTCATTCATTATGGCCTGATAAGTAGTATTTCACAGGTCACAGAGCTCTGCATATCAGGAGTAAATGGGTAGCTCTGTTGTCTTTAACTCCTCGTCATCACAGCAGTATTACTCAGGTCAAAGAGAAGAGCCGATATTTGGGCACATTTTCTTCACATTGAACCGGAGAAAAAAAGCAGTAATATCGGAGGGGAAACGGTGTGGGCACACAATTGCTGGGAAAAATACCACAAACCTGTAGAGACACATCAAAGCACACCATAAAAATCACCCAGTTTTACAGCCTCTTTGTGGTAATTACAGTATGTTTTGTTACATGTGATGTATTTTATTTCATTTTATAGAAATGTTAAACCTCTGCCAAATACATTAAGCTAATAGTTTACCAAATGATTGTGACCCATAGGAGCTACATTATCCATACAACTTCCCAAGTGTGTAAATTCATATAAAAAATAAAAAGTAAATAATAATAATTAAAAAAAGGTTCACTGTATTGTTCATACTGCTCCTATTGTTTTGTAATTAAAAAATATGGGCATGGAGCAGTTGTTCTGATGGTTAAAAATAAATATAATTAGCTGAAAACGTCAGATGAAAAGATACATTTTAAACGTTAAGATAATTATTTTGTGAAAAACTAAAAAGGTTTGGGCTAGACTAGTTTGACTGTAGGGTTAATTAATAATAATCTAATTGCTAAAATGTTACATTTTCATTGATTAACACTAGACTAAAATGTCCAGACTTTTAATTGACTAAAACTTGACTAAACAAAAATAGTATAAGATTGACTAAATATGATAAAAACTAACAGGGACATTTATCCCTGGACTAAGACTAAGACTAAAATAGAAAATTTTAACACTAACACTAGTTCCAACAGTTCTTCTTATGTGTTTTGCATCTGCAACCTTATGAGGTCCATTTCTAAATTACATTTTTAAATTGTGTTTTGAAATACATCTGTTACAGCTGTTCCACAATAAGCAATAGTGGTGAATTTTAGAGTGTCAGGACAACTAATATTGTAAACACTAAACAATATCTTACAGAGGTAAGCTGTGCTGGGGAGGTTTTCCTATTTGTAATTTTCAGCATTGCTTGGAAAAAAATAAAGTGCAAAATGTATTACATTATCATCAACTGTCAAAAAGAATGTGCAGGTTTTATGATAACACCATCATAAAATATTAGGTGTTATTAGAAGGTGTTCATCCCAGTAAGGCCTCTCTGTATCTTCCCTTCAAGGTACTTCAAAGTGTCTTCATCATATTCCTGTATGAACAATTTGTGTGTTGCACTTTCACCCATTATGAAAAAGCATGTATTGGATGCACTTACAACTGCATGGAGGTCTGTTATAGCATATGTAATCAATAAAAGACGAAGAAGATAAGACTTCCTTCTACTTAATTCTGACAAGACAGAAGTACTGGTCCCAGGTAAACATGCAGCTAGAAGTAAGCTTTCTGATGACACAGTAACAAATGTTCAGGATTCAGGCACAGTCTCAGTGATTAAGTCCAGGCTGAAAACTATTTAGCCATGGCTTTTGTGAATATATTTGTAGTAGTTAAATGTGCAGATCTGAGGACTTATGGACATATAGTTTTATGGTGGACTGGTATGTTTGGATGCTGCCTTCTACACTCTTCACTTTGGTTTGTTGACAATGACATGACAATAACATTACTGTTCTGGCAGCCATCATGTCAGTGTTTCCTTCTGGCTCTCGCTTTTAGTTGTGCTGTCGTAGTTAGTCCTGCTGGAATCCCTGCTTGCAGTCTGCACTAAATATACATTGATCATATACATTATGTAACTGTTAGCATACAGACTGTTCTTACAGTATATTGTTCTCATACAGACTGTTAACATATAGTCTGCTCTCTCTCTCTCTCTCTTGTTCTGTCGAGCATAGCACCCCTTCGGCCTTCACCTGTCTGACCCATCCTGGTGTCCTGCTTCTGGTTGGAGTTCTTGTCACAAGGAGGCCTCACACTCGCTGTTACTGGTGCTCCTGTATGGGATGCATGAGGTGACTGAGGATGGTTGTACTTGATGACCATGAAGATCTCCTGATCCAGTGGACTTCATATTAGACTTTTTCCTTTATATTGAACTTTTAGCCTCATAGCACAAAGATCTACCTGGGACTGATTTATCCTCACCCTCAAAGAGGATCACCCAAATGATTCTCTGTGATACTGGCTCCTATCAAGATTTCTTCCTATTGTCATCATAGGGAGTTTTCCTCTCCAGTGTGAATGGTGTACATGCTATCTGTTAAATACGTACACCATAACAAAACCCCAATTTATGTCATTATTGGCCATAGCAAACTACTGTTGCAGTTGGATTCCAAATTATGCAATGCTGACTGCTCCATTGTTCAAATTGCACATAGTATAGGCCTGAGTGCTCATGACAGAGTGACACACTGACTGACATAAAGGCTCAATTAGCATCAATACCTGCTCTGGGAATCTCTGACATGCCTAAACCATTCATACACACTGAATGCACTTAAGATGGGATCATGTCCTCAGTCTCGTTAGAAGAATTTGGGGGAAAGAAACAGCCCACTGGTTATTATTTGACTAAACTAGATCC
This sequence comes from Clariallabes teugelsi, assembly GCA_030014215.1. Lineage (NCBI taxonomy): Eukaryota > Metazoa > Chordata > Actinopteri > Siluriformes > Clariidae > Clariallabes > Clariallabes teugelsi. The sequence goes on from JAQMYG010000010.1 coordinate 16,868,274, forward strand.
AGTAGCACAAGCCATGCCTCTTTGTACAGCATTGGCTGTAAAGGTTTCAAAATCATTAGTGTTGTATAAGCTGTTACTGTAACACTGCTTGTTCCTCATGAAGTGTCAGTTTTATTCTTAGAACAGAAAACTTTCTTCAACGAGACAACTACATTACATGGCTGTGCTTTTATCTGAACTGAACTGAACCATACAGTGATGTAGCACTTTAATTCCTGCTACTCGGCTTCCTATTGCAGGTGATGGAGAACCACAGCATGATAGTCTGCCTGTCACATGTGAAACCACAAGCACTTAGGAAGTATTATAGAGGGATATTTTGATGGGTCTAGCTAAAAGAATTCACTCACGAATGAGAATGAGGTGGGTTGTGTGGTAGTTACACACGACGAAAAGACTTCCCAACCATCTCTCATTACAAGCTGCTGAGCTCATAGCTCTTTCTGAGGCATGTAGACTGGGTGAAAATAAAGTGTTAACTGTATACAGTTCATTGACAGACAATGTGCATTTTCAACCTGTCACTGTTTCGCCAGGAATTGGGCTGACATCTCTTAGATGCTGTACAGAATGCTATCTCCATATATAGCCAAGTTGACATATACAGCAGATCATGCATCCAACAGTAGTATATTAAATATAGCAAAACAATAATGGCATACATACAGTAGGGCTTTTCTTCTTGCTCTCAAGAATGCCATTATCTAGCCTGTTAGTGTTGAACTTGCATTCCAGTAAAATATGATAGGCATTAGAAAAGATAATTTAAGTTGCAAAACAATTAAGGTTGGATGAACATGGCAATAATCAGAGATTACACAATGTTTAGGAATTTTGCACCATGATGATCTTTGTGTTGGTGGAGTGTGGTATCCAGGAATGTGACACAGAGATACACTCCACTATTGTTTGTGAATGATTTAATTGAACAAGAGACAAAGTCGAAATCTCCTTTTGCTCATTAGATTATGATAACGCAACATTCAACACGTAGCATAGAATATGTAATTTCTAACCTACAGTATATTGCTTCAAAGTTTGTCCTTCATAAAAACAGTGCGTCCTTTTATATTCAATCAATGTACTATATTGAGATTTTGTGCATAAAATGTCTGTGGATTTATATTTCTGTTTCTAATGAAAAAGAGAAACATTATTTGTTTATTTTAGAATTATATCTTTATATTTTTATATGTGTATGCAAACTTGGTTTGTCCTAATGTTCTGTTCTGTATGTTTGTGTGTGTTGTGTACATTTAAAACTGCTTCTTTATTGGCGCTTACAACCGCGAGAAGATTGCTGTACTTCAAGGCTAGACTTACTGTATGTTTTGTCTTTTCTAATGGCTAAAACTGAAGTATCAGTAATGAATAATTGGTTGAAACTAAGTCTCTAAGGCACATAAACATGAAGAACCAGTCAAACGTCACCCTGGGTAAAGATAACAATAGGAAAAATCCTTTGTTGCTGACCTGCATGCATGTGATTAAAACCAGAGTACCTGAAAAGAGTACCTGAAAACCAAACTTGAGTAAAAGTACAGTACACATACCTTACTGTAAAAATGACTCCATTACAAGTTACAAGTCACCAATTCCAATAAGACTTGAGTAAAAGTCTTAAAG
>JAQMYG010000010.1:16916112-16927752 GCA_030014215.1 Clariallabes teugelsi
TTTGTCTCACTCCCATTTCTTCTTGTTGCATGTTGAAGCTCTACTTGGAACCTTGTTAAGATCCAACCATGCAAAATTTTTTTCAAAAAAAAAAAAATTTTTTTCCATGATTTTTTGCCATTTTTCAAGTGGTCTTAAACTTTTGATCGGGACTGTATTTGCCATTTCTCTCAACCCAGAAAATTTATTTTGTGCATAACAAATTTACCGTAAGAATTTAAAACACTCTTTAAAAACAATGCTATGTTCTCCTATTGAATTAAACAATTAAACATGCACTAAATCTTTAAACAGAACTTTAAAGTGGGTGTTACCTTTTTTTACCTGTCTGAAACATTTTTGACTGCAGCTGATCAATACCCTATTTCACTCAGCAGAAATTGTTACCAAATCGACACTGTGCAAATTTGTTACAATGTCTGGAGAGCTCAGTAGAGGTCGGCGTGAATTATGTCACGCTCATTAGTGTTGGGAGAAAAATTAGAGCATGTTCAAAAATTTTGGCTGGCGGCTCCCTTCTTAATTTTTCATTTACGCCTCAGTAACGTCTCATATAACAGAAATTATTTCATATAACAGAAATAACAGGAATAATCGAAAACTTTGGAAAACATGAGTAAAATTTATTGTAATATTACTATATTTATTATAATATTTATTTCATCATATTCTATTTACAATAAAAGCACATTCTACAAGTTGCATCAAAATTAAATTTATATTTACAATAAGAAACACATTGTTAATCACAAAAATACAGTCCACTATATCTACTGTACTTGCATTGGATAAATGTATTGCCCAGTTTAACTATAGACCGCCAAAGTTGAGGTCTTAACGGTTTGTATGTGAGAGGTAGTAAAAATCTTATAAAATTATTTGTCCTCTGTTTGTTTCTGTAAACACCTCTCAGCCTGAGAGAGATGAGAGAGAAGATCGATAGGAGGGCTGTGTCCCTTTCCAGTGTTCCACATATCACTCCTGGTAGGAAACTGGTAATTTTCTCTCTCATCATTCTGTCTTCACTTTCTTTCACTAAAAACTGTTTTGTTTGTTTGTGAAAAACTAATTTTAAGTTTGTGACAATGTTTTTAGTCATTCAGATTTTTTGGGTGTGTGGGGATTCTCAGAACACATTTATACCTTTGCTTAGTCAGTCTTAAGGGTTAAGTCAGGAAGGGGAGGTGAAAGCTCTTAATCAAACAAAGGAGAATGAGGGGAAAATGTGGAGGAGGCCTTAAATCTCGCTACAGACCTAAAAAAGCTACAGACCTCAGCCTTGTAATATACTCACACCTTTTTTCTATAGAATAATTAATTAATGTATAATGAATTATAGAATATTTATAGAATAAATAATACATTTTTTATTTGAGAACTGGATACTGTAAAAACTAAAAAAAAAAGAACACTGTGGGTGTGTCCAGTCATACAGTGATTGACAGCCATGTCTCCTACAGCAGCACTGTTGGAACTGTGTAAAAGTGCTTTCATGGTTGTTTTTTTTGTTGTTCTTTTTGTGTTTTACGTGTGTTGCTTTAGTGATATATATTTTTTACTTATTTAATTAAATTTAATTGCAATAATTGTTCTAATGTAGTGGTATTACACTACATAACATATTTAGATTAAAGAAATACTGTAAGAACTTTTTCATCTTTATTTAAATTGTGCATATTTGTATATTTGCAGTACAAATACTATATTAACTGAAGTAGCCATTTAATATTATAGTGCAGTATTACTGTAGTATTAAGATGAAGATAAAAATGTTTCCAAATTGTATTATTGTAATAATATGTAAATAGAACTGCAGTTTTGACACTTAAAAATGGTTATTTTTTGTAAAATCTTCAGTGAAAGGAGCTCCAACCTCCATGCTCCTCCAACAACCTGGTCTGGCATCTCCCCCTCATCTTGGAGTATGTTGAATCATTGTCCACTATCTTCTTGGACTTTAGAGTACAACTTGCCTATGTAAGCTTATCAAAATTAACAGGTCTTTTTCACCTGATCCATGTTTTTACCAACACTATGTAGAAATGCAATTACACTTAAATGAAAAATGTAATGATTAATTGGCATGGTAACTGAGGGTTTATTTACTGTCCTTTCACATTTTAGGAAATTGCTTTTCTATTCTTTTTTTGTTTTTCAAAATGATCACAAAGCCTTACCTTGTCCATGAGGAATAGATTTATTTGGTTTGGTCAGTTAATGCCCCTAACCCACTGCCTGGATGCTGGAAGGCACCGGACAATTCATCACCACCTGGCACATACAAAACAAAGAATCCAGGTCACCAAAGTTACTCAGAACATGTTTAAACAGCTTAACCATTATGCTGCAAAATGAAGAGTTATGAGACCTAAAGTTTGAAGGTGAGTATGAAGAAGTCCAGCTTCAGAAAGGCCCAGACCCCTTAGCAGTGTGCGGGAAATGTTTGTGATATACATTTTTTCCCCTAAATATTTAGCAACATACATGAGAATGAAGGTCATAAACCCTCTTGAGACAATTTATTTGTTGCATACGCTTCCTGAGTACTTTGGTTGCAGATGAAGTTAAGATACAAGTTTAGAACCTTACTGAAGACTTGTCACTTCTGTACAAGGCATCTAACTCTCAAAATTTCATCATCTTAAAATGCATAACTACACTTTATATAACACAAACGTTACAATGTTGAGCAAAGTGTTCTATGCAGCAACCTGTCAGTATCCTAACCAGAATTATTATTATTATTATTATTATTATTATTATAATAAATAACTAACAAATAAATATTTAATAATAAAATTAATATATAAGTAACTATATGCATAGGTATATTTGTACTTGTTTTTAAGAAAAGAATCCTGGTGTCAGGAGACAGTTATAGAAAATGCTTTACTTAAAAAATAATAATAATAATAAAAAAGCAAAGACAAAACACTAGGTCTTGAGTCAGGGAAAAATATGACAAAACAAGATAATCAAACCAGAAGCATAATCAGAATGTCTGATGTATGTTTTAGTAACAGATTTAGTAACTAATAGTAACAGAGTTTATCAGAACATTGTGTTTGTGTGTAGTGGCACAACGAACATGGGGAACATGTTGGGGAGTCCATGTTTGTAGTGGTGCAGTCTGGGATATGACATATATGGTTTTTGTACAAGACTGGGTAAATGTTATCCAGTCTGACAACTGGTAAATAAAATGTTATTTGGTGGCAAAAAAATTCAATGTAAGTTGAAATTTGCAAAAAAAAAAGTTAAAAATAGTGATACAGATCACATTTTAAAAATGGTAAAAAGTCCTTTCACTAGTCCACATGACAAGCCTTACTTTGCTAAGTGTGCAACCTTGCATGTTTTTTAAAACATGGTTATCTCCTTTATAGGAGATAACCATGTTTTAAAAACATACAAGGCTGCATTTTATAATTAGATTTGGTGGCACACTGTTAACCATTTTTTAAAAATATTTTATATTTTTATAAAATGTTTTTCTCATGGTCTTGTTCATGTGAATGTCTCACCAATGTCAATGTCATACCCATGCTAGTGATTTCTGTTTTGCCCCAAAATAAATTAGATTTTATTAATATTTGTTCAATATAGACTTTTACAAATAAAAACATTAAAAACTTTGCACTGCTAGGTGTCAAACAATCTTAACACACGCTTAATACCATCTACGTCTTAGTCTTAGTTCTATTTCAAGTCCAGAATAATTGTGAAAGTTGGTAAGGCATTGCGGCCACCTGGAGAAACCTCAGTTTCATTCCTTGCTCACTATTGTGTCATTACTGATGTTGGTCCAATAAACAATTGTTAATGCTGTAAAGACTTTAAGAAGGTTAGACAATTCATACAACACAAACTTCTTGAACCATAGTAACCTTGATCAGGATTGACAAAAAAAACAGCAAGCAAACAAGCAAAAACAAATGAAAATATTCTATGACATTCGTTTGTAATTTTAAACTGCACCTAGTGGTCAACTATTGTTACAGCAACAATACTTCAGGAAAAGCAAAATTTATTTATTTAGACATGATGGGTTGCAAAGGAGTCTCCAAGTGGAAAATGACCCGAAGCATACCTCCAAAGCTGTGGCAAAATGTCAATAAAGTTGAGGTATTGGAGTGGCCAACAGACAATTTATGGGCAGAACTGAAAAAGTTGATATTTGATATTGCATTGAGGTACCATGTCAGAAATTAAATGACACCATGATTCCAAATAATTTTAAAGTACAAAGAAAAAAACATACCTTTTCTTAAGTTTTAGCATTCCATAATGCTAATGACAGAGATGTGAAAAATATGGACCCATGGTGTTTTATCATCTGAGCCAGTGTTAAGGCCCCATTTCCTGTTGGGTGGCGATGCTAGATAAATGTTAGCGGTGTGACCAGGTGTATGAAAATATAAAAAAAAATCGATTTCTGATACATATTTAAAAATATTATTATTTTTTAAAAATACATTTTAGTCTCACAATCATCTGAGCCAAATGTAGAATAAACTGAAGAACAATTGTACGCTCAGAAAATTCGTAAAAAGATTTTCCAGAAAAACTTTAAATGATGAAAAAATAGTCATAAAATCTTTTTAATAGGCTGCAAAACTCAGCCTGACCCAATGATATAAGAACTTGCATTATTACTGTTCTTCTTTCAAAAGTTCATGAGTTAATTCAAAAGCATAAAGGTAGTTCAAATTTTGAGCAAATGGTGACACTAGAGACATTAAGAGACAGAACCCAAAATTAGAGCTAGGGGTATCAGTGTATTAAATTTCACAATTATTTTACCTACAAAATTTGGTCTGAAAATGTCATACTGTTTCTGAGACATCCATACAGTATGTTTGCATTCCATATACTATTGCCACAAACAAATGTCTAGAATGTTTTTATATGCATGCTATGCCAAAAAGATTACCCTACACTTGAACTAAGGGTCTCCAAAACGAATGACCTAAATAAAGACATAGCTGTGAATGTTGGGGTGAAGTTATACTTGTGGCCTTTAGCTATCCCTGACCGTATAATGCCACTGTGCACCTTGGAGATGAACGAAAATGCTCTTGATGCTGAAAGGGCAAATCCCTTCAGTGACATTGTAAAATCTAGAAGAAAAAACATTTGCATAGGAATGTAGATTATTTCAATACAAAATGCAAAGCAATTCCTTGGTGTCAGGGGTTGTATGGGCATGCAACTACAATTGTTAAATATTTAGTTGCTAGAATATTTCTAGAAAAACAGCCATTTACTGTAAACTTAACCTCACCACCTAAGGGTGGTCCAGACCCCAACCTTAGCAAATGGAACCTGCTCCTGAATACACCTTTTATGCTTTTTATAAATCTATTTTAACAATTAATATGACTGCAAACGGTCATAAATGTGAATTGGCAATGCTGAATACTTGTAACGGCAAATGTTGATGGTGCAAATCAAAGAATTAGGAGAAATTATTTGTTTCACTATGCCTTCAACTTTTTACATTTTTTTAAATAATATTTTCTTTGCCAAGTGGCCAATTAGCATCAGCTACTTTACCTCCGCTATTATTGAACATTTAGCTTCTATGTTTTGTATTATGAGGAGATAAATTTTTTTAATAATCTTGAGATGAGTGTAGGGAAGGTAGAGACTGGACATACAGTTTGAGCAAGCGGAAAGGCGATTTGAGTATGTGTGTAAAATGAGAGCTTGAGTCAGTGAAAATAAAATCTGATTGCAAAATTTTATTTGATGCTCAAGTTTTTGTACACAAAAATAAGGGCATACTTCTACAACTTCACCAGGCAAACGGACTAGTCTGTTTAGGTCTGCCTCCTTCTTTCATGTCAAGTGAGTGAGCAGAATGCCATAAATGAGGAAGCAAGATAAAAGAAGTGAGTGTGACCGATACTGCATCTGGGGATGTTGTCAAGTAAATAAATGAACACATTATTGCAGAGAAATACATGAAAGTAAATCACTGTCACGAATTGCCATTGCGTGTATGAATAAATAGAGATTTTTACATTTTATTTCATTTTGATTAATCATGTAGCCCGACAACAAGAGTAAAAGAGCAAAAGTAAAAGATATTTCGACTCCTAAAATTACTATTACTACCACTACTACTACCACCACAAACACTGTTGCTAACTACTACTACTACTACTACTACTGACTTAAAAAAACATAATTGCACATGCACATAAAAATAGTTTTATTAAAATGCATTTGAAAATGTGGAAATCCCAGTAGCGACGTCCAATAGATGTGATCTGGTTATCAGCCGAATTTATTATATTGCCCAACAACATTGCTGAGTCAACTGAAGCTACTGAAGGAAGCGCAGATAATAACATTGCCTCCAGAGGATTGTACAGTGGAAACTATTTAAGATGGGTGCATCACCTCATGGGCTTTCCTCCTTACACTGACACACCTATGGCACTGGCATATGGCACTGGCATACTGACACATGGCAATGGCAAAAATCATAACACATGACATATTTCCATTGCTCTAAAGTCTAATCTTTATGCACCCTAGCAAACTGTAACATTATTATCTGATTAGCCTCATTAACAAGTGGTTTTCTTATGGCAACACACCATTTTTGTCTCAAAGTGAATTTTCACAGCATTATGTTTGTGGACATGCTCTTACATTCACTAATAATCATAGGTAAAATCTCTACAAAACTCTTTTACAATGCAACGTCACCATGGTTTCAGTGATCTTTATTCATGGTTTGCTTCCGACCACATTTCTTCCATGTAGTTGAGAGTTCAGCACCATCCTTCCAAGTTTTTATAAAATGTTGGACAGTTCTTAACTCAATTCCAGTGATTTAGATTTAGATTGAAGTTGTTTTCTTTGCTTGGCAATGTAAATTATATAAAACATCCCTCTTTTAGTTTTTAACAACAGCTTTTCTTATTAACGTCAATTTACATTCTTGAGACCAGTCTGGTTCTTGGTTCTAAACCAAGTATTACAAAAATGATAAAATATGACATACAGTATGTTATGGGTGGACAACATTTTCAGTCTTACAGTCCCCTAAAACAGCCATATATTAATCATGTTTACATGTTTATTGAAGACACTCTTGAATATATTTTTAATACACACATATAATAAAGTGTAAAGTATCCTAATTATTTGTAATTGTTACCCCTTCTACATATACAGTATAACTCACTATTTAATGTAATTATTACAGACATCATAATTTGTTTATGTAAAAGATACAGTCTACAATTTAATCTGGAAATCGTATTGAAGAGATTAAAAAAAAAAAACTACTTAATTTGAAAGTTAAACTGTTAGGGAGATTTACCCATCGTCTCTGTGGTTTGGCTTGTGGCCACATGCAGTGAGGCCAGGCTGGTGTCAGATCTCTGGGAGGCAGTAGAGGGAGATGACAGGGCAGTGCCATTCACCTTGGATTCAGCCTGTGGCTAGGACATAAGTAAAGAAGGAACCAGACTCATTAACCAAGGAGATGGGTGTTTAGCAATGTTTAGTATATACACTCACTGTCCACTTTAATTGGATGACCTACACATTCATGTAAATCCAATCATGCTGTAGGAGTGCAATGCACAAAATCATGCAGATAAATTTTAAGTGCTTTTTAGTTAATGCTCTCAGTAAATTTGACCATAGCGTGGTTGTTTTACCAGGTGCTCTCGTATGAGAATTTCAGAAATTATTAGCTAGGATGTTCAGAAAAGAGCATTTACACAGAACTGTGAAAAAAACACAGATTCTACAAACATTTTGGGGATTGAAAAAATGGTTTACTTTTGATGAGCTTGTGTTGCGTTCACTACAGCCTCAGATTCCTTTTCCTAGCTGACAATCGTATAACCTAATGTGGCTGTGCTTACAATTCAAACTTATCCACCATAACATTAAACCACCTGCCTAATCTTATGCTGTCAAAACGGCTCTGAGACGTTGCGGCATGAACTTCAACACTTTGAACTTTCTCATGATCCTCAAATCATTCCTGAACACCACTGAACTGCCATTATGGAATACTGTTGCCAGGAACGGGTAGACTTAAACTGCAACTGTGTTCAAAGTAACATTCCCATGAATGCCAGGACCCAACGGTTCCGGAGTAGACACACTGATTCCACTGTTTGCATTTTTTCCATAGTGCAACCTGGTGCCAACTCTTCGGTATGTAATGGTCATGCAACCAGCTGTCACAAAGCTATAAAGTAAAACAACATTTGATTTAATTGACCAGAACACCTTCTGGAGTTGAGAGTTTACTTCTCCATTGTACATTCAATTCAATTCGATTTTATATGTATAGCGCTTTTAACAATGTTCATCGTAACAAAGCAGTTTTACATCCATTGTACATCACATTTTGATATTGAACAGGAGTCAGCATAAGCATTCTGACCTGTCTGCGGGTTTGCAGCCTCATTCACAGCAAAATGTGATCTACTGTGTTTTAAAACCTTTCTATTTTAATCAGCAATTGCATTTTCATAAATTTGTGCTAGAGTAGTTCTTTATACAACGGCAAAAAAGTAGTATGCTTCCTCTCTTTTCCAGTTGGTTTGGACCAGAAAGGCTTGCCTTCACTCCCCACATACATCAATAAGCCTTGAGTACCCACTTGAGTACCCTGTCACTGGTTTAATGGTTGTCCATCTTTGGTCCACTTTTAGTAGGTTCTATCCACTGAAAACCACACAGGCCCTGAAATATAGTAGATGCTCTGACATAGTCATCCAAATTTCATCCAAATTTTATCCAGCCATCCAAAGTCACCTTCAAGAACTGTCTGCTTACCTCTTGCCTATCAATATTCCACCTCTTGACTGGTGCCAATGTAACAAGATAATCACTGTTCACCCATCACATGCTGGGAGAGCCTCCTTGCCCTCAGAACAGCTTCGGTTCTTTATGGCATGGATTCCAAAAGGTATTGAAAATACATATTTCTTCTGGTCCATGCCGAGATCATTGCATCTCGCAACTGATGCATTTGTCAACTGCACGTACATGCAGTGAAACATCATATTTTACCACTTGCCATAGGTGCTATACTGGATTAAGATCGGGCGCTAAAGTATGGTGCACTTACTCTTCATGAAACTAGTACAAGATGACTTGTGCTTGCAGAAATATTTATCATCATACTGGATGTAGCTGTTAAAATGTGGCCATAAAAAGGCAAGTGGTCAACAACATTACTCTAGATAGACAGTAGCATTCAAGCAATGATCGAATGGTACTAAGGGGCAAAATTTCTCACGGCACTGTTTTTACACTACTCTGTACTATCTAGGGCCTGTTTTGTGTTAAAATTCCAACCATCAAACCAAAGTGATGGTCCACATAGCTTGGCACCAACAACCATTCTATGGTACAAGTGCACATTTCCATAAAAGTTGGCTTTATATTTGTATGTATTTATATGCCAACACCAAGCTCATGCAGATGATGCCATTACTGTATCTATTTTCTACAAAGCCTCCTCTAACAATGTATTATGAGGGTGATGCTCTTTGAGTTTCCCCATGCCGTTTACACCATTCACCCCTCTTTTCATGATATAAAAATTAAGGCTTTGCAGGCAGACACTATTAAACCACCTGTATCACAGCCTACCAGACAGCCAGACCCTAGCTTATGCATCTGAATGATTGTCTCAAAAAACAGATCCTTCTTCTTTGTCTACCTAACCATTATCGGTGTGTAAGTCATTAAATGTCAATGGAGAATTTGAGGTTTGCTATCTGCTATCTGTTTTACCCAAATGAGGATGGGTTCCCTGTTGAGTCTGGTTCCTCTCAAGGTTTCTTTCCATTACAATCTCAGGGAGTTTTTCCCTGCCACGGACACCGTCGTCCTTGGCTTGCTCATCAGGGACAGTCTTATCATTTTGATTCATACACATTCACATTTCATACAAACTTAAATAATTCTTTTGATTATGTAAAGCTGCTTTGTGACAATGTCAATTGTTAAAAGCGCTATACAAATAAAATTGAATTGAATTGAACCCCGTTTTTTGTGCGAGGAATCTGAATGTGTAGGTGTGAACAGCTGAGACATTACTAGTGGTGGAGAAAGAGGGAAAGGTGGATTATTTGCATTTGAATGTTGTCTGAAATTGTAACGGACACATACTAAAACAAAAACCGAGAATGAATAGTGAGGCCCTGATTATACTGCATAAATATTTAGTGAGACATGAAACATTTAAGAGAATTGATTTTTTGAGTTATTCTAATGCTCTATTCTGAAAATCCATTTTCCAGTCATTTCTATATTTAAAGTTCAAATAATATTTCTTTATTCAAATATATAATATAATATAATATAATATAATATAATATAATATAATATAATATAATATAATATAATATAAAGATTGTGTCTGTATTCTTTCAATGATATCTTTTGATTTCATATATTGGAGGACCCGAAACCAGTATGTCTGTCTGTATGTCTGTCCAGCCAGATTTTGTCACACCATGACACAAAACTGAACAGAAGTTAATGAAACTTTGGCAGTTAAACCTGTGCCATAAATGTGTCAAAATGTTGAATAAAAGTGATTTTATAAACAGTTATTTGCCGGATTTAATAATCTACTTTAAAATAAGCTACTAATAAGCTTATTATATTATTATATTAAGAGTTGAACAAACACCAATAGAAATTAATTAGAAAAGCTAAAGTGAATATTTTTACTGCGATTATTTAAAAATTTCACTCTTGATATAACAGTGCTGAAGTGATCTACTTTTTCGATGTCTCACCTGTGATTCACTCTCCGATTGCTTAACAGAGAGTTTAAGTAATCGGTTTGTCGTGCTTGGCTGATGACAAAAGAAGGTCAACTTAGCATAAACGTGGCGTAAGATACTCAATCTTACAAATGTTATTTACAGTATATTTACAAACATACAATGTTATTTCTTTGTATTAATAGGTTAGACAGTTCTGTCGTACAGAAAGACAGACAAACATGTACGTGGATTTCAACCTGAAATAATATTACTGAGTACATTAAAGCTGATCAGCTTTAACCTTTTAACTATTTCAACTATTTCTTTAACTTTTTACTAATGCTACAGTAGTATATATACATATACACATGTATAGGGGTTGGACAATGAAACTGAAACGCCTGGTTTTAGACTACAATAATTCATTAGTATGGTGTAGGGACTCTTTTTTTTTTATCAATTCGTCTTGGGAACATTGTCCTCAGCCCAAGATTTTCGCTGCTGGCACCATTGAAATCGATGTTTGGCATTTGCACGAGTGACCAAAGGCTTGGCTATAGCAGCCCGGCCATGTACATTAACCCTGTGGAGCTTCTGACGAACAGTTTTGGTGGAAACAGGAGAGTTGAGGTGCACATTTAATTCTGCAGTGTGTTGGACAGCTGTGGTTTTTGTTATTTGGATACAATCCGGGTTAGCACCCGGATATCCCTTTAAGACAGCTTTCGTCCACAGTTACTCCTGTTGGATGTGGCTCGTCCTACTTGGTGGTATGCTGACATTACCCTGGATACCGTGGCAGTATATATATATAAATATATATATATATACATACTCTATATACAGTATATACTATATATATATACACTGTATG
>JAQMYG010000010.1:16958515-16970209 GCA_030014215.1 Clariallabes teugelsi
TGCTTGATTTTGGTATACTTTAACTAGATTTAATAATTTTTTTGCTTGTTTCAAGAAGGGCATTTTTTGCAGTGTATGGACTTGGACTGGATTGTGAACAGGGAACTAATGCATCATGGGAGCTTACTGCAGTGGTTAGTGTCTATAGAGTTTGCATCTTTCCTTTGGACAGATGCTTTATTGTGGTCAGTTTAATTTAGTTATAAAGGTTGAACCTGTACTCTGCTGCCACACTGGAAACGGCCACCAGTGCCAGTTTAGTCAGAGTTTTATAGTTAGGGAGGAAAGTGGGATAAAGAGAAATCAGAAGTTGGCAAAACTCTCTGAGACTTGGGATTACTGATCATGAAAGCACTTGCTTCACCGGAAGGAAATCCCACACTATGGGCTCCTGCTGTGCCTGTCTCTATAGACCATTAGAATTATAGTGTACCAATGCATGAGTAAAGCCTGCTAGACAACGAAGTGTACACTAATAAGATCAAAGACAAGACTAGACAGCTGCCCAGGCGTGTGAATGAATAAAGTTATGGTAAACAGCTCTCTGTGTTCTAATTTGTCAGGAAGAGGTATATTACCTCATTGTCTTAATAAGATATTTACATCCTGCTCCATCCTCACTAATTGCTGTAAAATTTGCCACCTTCTAAGTTCAAAGTGAGTAAGTCAGCTTAAATTATATGTTATAAGAGTAATGTTAATTTTAGTAATGTAGTCCAGTGAACAAATGACATGGGGCTCTGGTACCCATAGTGCTGAGGTTGAAGCTGGGGACAGAAAGTAGGCCTTGTGATGTTGGTTGCAGGGAGTGAGAGGGTGTGTAGAGTGTTAGAGAAGTGTGCAATCTTGAACTAACGCCCTCAAAAAGTCCATTCTAGAGCCATTATTCATGTACTCTGTGAAGAGGGTAGTGTCCTAAATAGCATCAATGCTCTCGACAAAATGGGTATTTTGCATAGAAGGTGGAACTGGTAGCTTTAGCAGGATTTGACTTAGGGCGTTTTCACATTAGGAACGATTTAATTGTGCCAAGCTCAGGAACTAATGCTCCCTCCTCCCACTCCCCCATTGCTCCCCCCTCCCACTCCTCTGCTGGTCTGCGTTCACATTGCTGTTTTGCATTTGTCTCCATTCTCGGGCAACGCATACAGTACATATTTACACCCTGCGATACAGCAGCTGGCAGTATGCACCTACTTGGTCTGTGAGCTGCTATTAAATACAAGAGAAGGGAACAAGGAAGTTAACTCTATTGCTACGCATGTTATTACACTACTTATATTTTGTGAAAAATGGCAAGAGTAATGCTATATATACGTCTAGCTACAATATATATCGTGTGTATGAGCTACGGCTGTGTAGGCTGTGTAGACCAGAGAATGAGACTGGAACATGCTACACACACAGAGATTCACAGGAGACCGATGGCACTGATTACACTCTGTAAATGTGGATTGGTTCCACATTTAATTGGATTTACACCAGGATATGCTGTATCATTCCAGAGACCACCCTTTTCAGCTGAACAGTTCCTGACGGCTGAATATTTGAGTTCTCACTTATTAAAATAAATCAGACTTTGGGCTCGGAAACCATGACAAGACTCTAATGTGAACCACAAGAAGTACTGTAGTTTTCCTAATGTTTGGTTAGAGAAAATTATTTGTCAACCACGTGTTGATGTCATGATGGCATTCAGTCATGTTATATTTTTAATTAGGCAACAAAAGAGATGATAAATATCAGAAAAAAACTGTAATATTTATTGAACATTTATCAATAAATGTTAACCATAAATCTTGGGATCAATTCACAAAAACATTTGTGTGTATTATGATACTTATAATAAATGTGAGGGGACATTGTCAAGTCTTTTAAGAGGGTTTTTTTGTGGTTTGGATCAATGATCCATATAAAACAGGAATTTTCAATAAACACATTATTTTACAAAATACTATACATGCTTGTCTTTACATGCAAATCAATATACTGATCATAATATAATTATGGTCACCTAACCCTGCCAGCCCCCAAATTTTGCCAAATGTCCCCAAAATTTTGCAATACATCTTTTCAGTTTCGTTTAAATCTATTGAAGGACTGGTTGTCACATGGTAGTACTACTATTGCCACAAATTTCAGTATATTGTGTAAAAAATATTATGATTGAGGTTTTGACAACAAATTTGTGAATGCTGATCAAGAAAAAATATTTTTAAATGTTATGTACAGTATAACGTCTTCAGTCCCTAAAGTCCCTAACTATTCTCTGACCTTAACCCTGTTTCCTCTTAATGACAAACCCCCCAAATTTGTGTTTGATTTGATTTGAAAAATCATGTTCTGTACAGAGTTCTCACATTTTGTGCAGCTGCATACCGACAGTCATGCATTACAGATGTTGGAATATGCTCTGCTCTGTATGAATTAATTGCCATGTGGCAGACATATAAAAAAAATTCAATATGATTTCAACAACTCCTACCTAGGTACTGTAGTTTGGCACTGGTAGTTTAGTGTTAAATACAGCAACAATCTAAGCAGATGAACCTAGAAAAATTTATTTAGCATATTATGCAAATTATGAAAAACATATGTGATATTGGAAATTAGTGGGTGGGGTTAAAAAGAGGAAAAACAATTACAACTAGAGTGCACTGTAGCTTAGTGCAAAAGAAATCTGCATTTCTGTCTCATCTGATCTCAATACTTTAGAATATTCTGTAAACTGTTCCAGGGCTGTTTATCTAAAATCAGACAGATGCTATTCTGAGACAGAAGAGGACAGGTACACACACAGTATACAGCATACAGTATATCCAAACAATATTTAAAATAGAAATGATGAGGAATCAAGTTTTAAAACTGTTCTTTTTTTTTTGTTTTTTTGCTTGTAACATTTTATCGTTTGTTTTTAATATATGCAAATAAAAACCAACTTACCTAAGGACTGGTACAACTCAGCCATTTTTGGATGGTCCCAACAAGTTGTTTGTGTCTGATGGCTGTAGGATGAATCACAGAGATCAGTGGTTAGGGAAAATGGTGACCAGGGCTCACTTTCAGCATACCCACTGGTAGACATTTATATATATTATTCTTTGAGATTTTTTTTTTTTTTTTTTTAAGTTTTAATTATTACCATATTGGGTGGAGCTTTCAGTGAATTTGTTTCAGTGAAAATTGCTCATCATATAATGAAAAATTTATATCAACATAGCATATTGGTGGACAGTTTCACACATGGCCTGTTCTAAGCATGGGCGTGCTCTGCCTGCCCCACTAACACCAAATATCCTCCCTTCACACAGCATGGAGCTGCAACCATATGACCTAGGGTGGAATTTTGGTCAGAACGGGGCAATGAAAAAAAAAAGTGGGATAACCAATAACAGTAGAATTCTGTAAGGACATTGCTCAAAAATTATTGACAAATTCCTCAGCAAATCAAAAACTTATCAGGCACACATTTGTATTTTGTACAATTATATTATAACTCGCTCAATTCTTCATGCATTCTCAACACCTCTCAGTCGCAGAAGAAATGAAATGCGGTGAATTCTGATTGTAATTCTGGCTGTTTCTTTGCCAGTGGTTAGCAATGTTGCTTTGCACCTCTAAGGTCAGGGTTCGATTCTCGCCTCGTTTTCCTCCCACAGTCCAAAGACATGCTGATTAGGCTACCTGGCATTCCCATATTACCCGCTGTGTGTGTGTGTGTGTGTGTGTGTGTGTGTGTGTGTGTGTGTGTGTGCGCGTGTGTGTATGTGGCACCCCAGCCAAGTTGTATCCTGCCTAGTGCCAAGTCCCCTGGGATAGACCTCATGCCTCCTGTGACCCTGTACAGGATAAGTGGTATACAGAAAGAGTAAGTGATAGTGATGTGATGTCAATAGAAGTTTGAGACCTCTAAGGTTGCATAATCACAACCAAACATAAAAAAAAACTATTCCAATAAGAAAAAATAGGACTACTCATCCTATAAAACAATCTCTGATAGTATAATGAGTAGGTAATTTCACTAAACTCTCAGGAACAGCAACTAAACATTAAGCAATCTTTGAAAGTCTTTGAAATACAGTATGTGCTGTTGGAAAATTAATCTCTTTAATCCAGGGTGTGAAGAAGTTTCTGAAACTCTTGTCTTCTTGGTGTTAGCATCCCCTATGTTGCATTACCGCCACCTTCTGGTCTTGATCTACCTCATCTTCCTTCCAGTTTAAATCTGCCTGTTGCCCTTAAAAAACACATAAAATACTTTTTCCTTGTCCACTTTCTCCATTTTCTAAAATATGTTTCACACTGTACTCAACCTTTCCAAAATGTATGATGATTTTGGATGAACTATTAAATCACAGGTACTGAACCCACTTATCTCCTGTTCAGCTGAGCTGTATTATATCTGTGTTGTATCTTCTTTGGTCACGGTGTTAAACAACATGTTTTTAGTGAGATGGTGTTTGTTACCTCACAGTTGCTTCATGAGCCCTATCCATACTGAGTACCAATCAACTCTGAAACACTAGTTTGTTCACTAGCCTGGAGCAGAGCTTCACTCCGTTCATTTAACATTCATCACATAGCTGTGTGTGGTTCATTTGTGGTTCATCACTTTTTGATGTAGGTTTGTGTTGTTGCCTTGTGATGTAGTGACTGTATCACAGCAGGCCTTGAACAGTACCTTCTATTGTTGTGCGTCGTTCATGAAAATAATCCCAGATCACTGAAGTACTGCTTTTCTTCAGCATAAACAGTCTAATGGTGCTTCTGGCTCTGGAGAAGCCATTTTTCACACCATGAATGGAACATTTTAATCTGGTTTCATACTGTATGTTTTTGTTAGAGAGTGTATACACAGTCGATTTGGTTCATGGCAGTTCTGATTAGTGAGCAGGACTGCCACACAAAGGGAATAGAATAAACTTGTACAACCCTTGATATCAACTTAAACTCTGTATCAGATGCACTGCATACCATATATACTCAATGACAGCTTTTGCAGTTTGCTCATCGCATTGTTTCAAAAATGCAATCAGGATTTTACTCCAGCTGCTAAACTAGCAGTTATCAAACCTCTGATTTAAAAAATCTGATTAAAAAAAACATCTACTTATAAGCTAATATCAAACTTCCACATCTCCTGTAAGCTTTATGATTCTGTAGTAACTCTGGATGGCCTATACATCATGAAAAACACTGAAAGTGTTATTGGTCTTATTACTGATTCCATTCTCTCATTTAAAGCTCATGTGGATATTTTTATATTGATATTTCTTTTTTTTTTGTATAATCATTGTAATGAGCAAGCTTGAGAGCAAAAACACCCTGAGACAACATGAGAAATTGTAAAAGGAAATGTACATAACTCATCACAACAACCTAACCCAACCTAACAAGTAATGAAATATTTCCTCCGCAAACCCATCCTTTACAGAGTGATGTCATATGGTGGGATAACACTTAAGCCGCTGTAGACTAAGCTAACTCTAAGAAAAGAAAAACAGTGTGCTAAAGTAGCCTGCACTAATAGGCAATGGGTGTGCCATGTTATTTGCTCTTACTGCAGACCAGCTAACCCATGGCCTGCTACGTGAGTCATTTTTTATTTCAGTGAATTCAATTTACAAACAAAAGTTTCTAACAAATGACAGACATAGAAGCATTTATTTTTCCGGATTTTGTATCTTTAATGCTGGCTAACATATCCCATGCCTTGACAAGTGCCATTGTAAAGATATAAACAGTGAACGTCACCTATCAGCGGTTTGGCTGAAGGGGATGAACTTTTACCTCCTTTTAAAGACTTAAGCCAGCAGAAAGTGCGCGATACTGCACTTTATATGGGATTCAAGCCTGTACTCTGGTTTGACTCCTATCAGGTAAGAAAATCTCTCAGGCCCCTGTCACACTGCAACCAAGACAGTGAACCTCACATGGCCTCATAAAAATATTGAATGTGACAGACACACTGACTGCATGAACCTCAAACCTGCTGCATGAACTCCATGGATGTAGCAATGATGCAGTGACATCACAATGACCACTCAGCAAGAAAACTTTCAGGCCTGCGTCATAGTCAATGAGGAGCCTAAGAGGTCTGCAACGGGCTCTTTTTGAAATACCTCAAAAAAACAAACCAAAAAAAAAAAAGCATGGCAGCTCCACATCAAGGGATCCTTACTGGTTTTTATTGTGTTCACCTATTTTTTTTTTTTTTTCCAATTGCAGTGGGAACATGGCTCAGTGTGAGCAAGTGGGAACATGACAGCAGTAAAAGGCATGGCATATTGATCTTTTACAGAAACGTGACTACCGTGATGCTAGACACAAACAGTGGATGGCAGAAATACTGTTAACTGACATTAAGATATTTCCTTTGATAATTACGTCTGAGGTGTATATCAGTGCCAAAAATATCATAATATAATTACCTCAGACGGTGTACAAAGATGAATCCTCCTGGATTTGGTGGTGCTAGGATTAGCATTAGCTCATTCAGTGTATCTGTTACAAATGAGATGATCTTGAGAATATGCTATGCTTTACACTTCATGAATTGATGCACAGGTAACGTTAACCAATACTGACATTCCAATCTTTCTAATTAATAGCTAACTAACTGTTCTGAGGTTAAATCCCAGATAGTGTAAAATGGAAACTAGTGTGCTATGCAGGGTATAGAATCCCTTGTTCCACACACCAAGTAGTAACCTTGATCAGTGGCTAGAGATAGATTTGTGATTCAGTCTTGTAATAGAAGCTAGTTACAGTAGCTTTGTTGCTCGCCTTTAGAGACAATTCGGAACAACATCAAAGCAATTACTAAGGAGACAAAGTGTTGTTTAAAATGACATAACATTATCAGATGTTGGTTTCTTGTGGAAAGTGTTTCTGTGACAGGTTTTGAATAAGAGTTTAATGGTAAGTAAGTAAGTAACATGTTTAACTGGTAAGTAACATCCCTTTCGCCATCCAGATGTGGGCGTAACCATGGTGAAGAGGCATTTTGACGTCAGGCGCTAAAGGGCTATAGACATACCTATGGAATGGAATTAGTGAGCATTTATGCTGATGTCTGCTGAACATGCAAAGCTCTGGTTTATCTGCTAACCAAGGAAGTAAAAAACAAACAGTTTCACTGTGTTAAAATCTGTTCTTTTCGGGACACAGTAAATAAGAGAGCAGCAGATCTTTTCATCAATCTGGGTAAACATTATAAACATAAATCAGCTGTTTGCTATTCAGTGCTTTATAACAGCTCCAAAACTCACATACAACTCAAAGTAAATTAAAATAAAAATCTTTGACATATAACCTTATAACAGGGATTAGGCAGGTTAATGACTGTGGAAGTCTGAGAACGACCGGCAAGATGGCAACAAACATCATGTGACAGTGTGACATGTCTGCACAAGCTCTATTCCAGCTTCTATTGGTGGACAATCACACCACAAGCCTGTTACTGACGTCGTTTCATCTATCTGCCTGTCCCAGAGCCAAACTAAATAATATTTATGCACCACATTTTTCTAATCAATCATTAATCAATCTCATAATGAAGATAGATAAATCTTTCTGCACATGAGCAAGTAGAAAAGGACCCACCTACTGACCTTCTCTTCAGTTGTAGTCTAAGATAGGAGGCTTGACATCAACACAACAATGGCACCTTCTGAAATAAGGCACTGTTTTAGATACAGTGGTGATTTTTGCCATGTGTCAACAACATAAACAAGGAACTCCAGCTTTTTCTTTCCACTTTCTTCACATTGTCCCCAACCCTGGAGTATACAGAGAGTATTGCTCAGCCCGGCTTAAGCGTGTATTGCCAATATTGCTGATCACTGGGGACATAGTTGGAGAATGAGGATCCATAACCAGAGGGTCAGCGACAGATCCGGTTTCAAAATACACACACAAGCTTTCCATGACCCCACATGCAGTGAGACTCAGGGTTGCCTGAATATATTTGTCTCTCCACAATCATACTACATTTGACAGCTAATGCGAGTATAACGGCACTGCAGCCAGAAATTGTGCTGAAGCAAACTGCATGAAAAAGTCACTCCTTGTGGCGAAAAAATGGGAAGAGGCTGTTAAATAATATTCAATTCAATTCAATAAAATTTTATTTGTATAGCGCTTTTAACAATTGTCATTTTCGCAAAGCAGCTTTACACAATCAAAAGAATTACTTAAGTTTGTATGGAATGTGAATGTGTATGAATCAAAATGATATAAATATGCATATTATGAAATAATATGCCTTTGCTTTCATATTATGGCGTGGTCTGGAATACTTTATACAGCAAAATATAATTGCTGCCACTGATTATAATATATGGATATTATATGATTATAATTGCTGCTACAATTTGCTTATTGGTTAAATAACACCATCATATATTTTCTTTGGAACTTCAGAGATATGTTAATTTCCTCTTCTTACTTGTGTACAACTGCAATAAAGTTATCTTACCAGTCTCTCTCTCTCTCTCTCTCTCTCTCTAATATTGCAGAATGTCTGGTAACAAAAAATATCACATCAACAATTATACCTCTTAGTCGTTCAAACGTTTTTCTTTTTAACCGTTGTCTTACTGTTACCGTGACAAAATAATGTGTGAGAAATAGTACATTATTAACACCTACTTTTCATGTTACAGACAGAACAACTGTCCAAGTATTCAACTGGCCAACTCCATGCACACAGACCCAAGACGGGAATCGAACCCTCAAACTTGGAGTTCAGCGGTCTCAGGGACGCCCTCAAGTGGTACCGTTATATGAAAATTATGCCCACCTTCTGGTCAATGAGATTCAAGCTTTTAAGCATGCTGATGAATGCAGTTGTAATCAGTCTTTCAACATTTCTGCGGAAAACGGCTATACAGGTATTTTCAAACAAATATATAACATTAAACCTGAATAAATGACGATAATCCATGCATGTCGGTAGTGTTAGGCTATCAGCTGCTCCTGTCAAGGGGTCGCCACAGCGGACCATCCGATCTACACTTATCATGATTACTCACTTACTCACCGTCTATACCACTTTATATCCTGTTGCGGGTGCCTGGAGCCTATCCCAGGAGATTTTGGGAACCAAGCAGGGTACACTCAGGATGGGGTGCCAATCCATCATGGGGTACACACACATACTGTACACATACTCACACACTCATTCACACACTGTCACGATCATCACCTTGTAAATTGTTAGCCAGGTGATCCGTGTCTCTGACATACTCCAGTGCAACTGCGTCATATAGCAGCAATGCATTCTGGAATTTTGAGTCCAACAGTGGCTGTCTCCACTTTTATTTTGATTTCTCATTATTATAATATTTAACTCAGAGTAAAATGGCGTGAATGCTAAAAGGATGTCTTGCTCTCCTGCTTTGATATCTCTTATTTCTGTGATTGCTGATTTATTCTCCTATTAAATGTCATTGTAACTACAGCAGTAACGTGGCATCAGTGCAGCAGACTCTTACTCCTAACAGGAATAATGATCCACATAGAGACATGATCACCACATAATCATATAATACATATTTAATCAGAAATACACAAGATTACAGTATATCTTGAGATGGAATTTTCCTTTAAACTACAGGTACAGGTAAAGGACATGTCCCTCGTAGTTCTGATCTCAGACATTTGAGAGCTGTACATATGGCACTGTACCAAATAAACACCAAAACCCCGACCTTAACATGTCCTTCGACATGGCGCTGTTATAATGTACAGTATGTGGCTTTAGACAAAGCTGCTGTTGCTGTACACAACGGCTCATAAGTGCATACAGAAATAAATACGTTCCGCCTGTTATACAGTACCTTCAACTTTAAAGGGTTGAGCGCAACAAATCCAGATTTTAAACAGTTTTGATCGGTAACATCAAAAGCTGCTGCTGTTACTGTGGGCTGCGCTTCCGTTACAGAGAATCCAGAGCCAGACAAAGGCCTCGACAAGATAAACATGGCTTTAAATAGAGACATAAAATACAAAACAGCACCGAGCCAGGCGACTCCTGGGGGGAAATCTACACTGCGTCATCTGATAAAGGATCGCTGTCGAGCAGAAAACAAACAGAAATGTAACGAAGGCATCTGTATTCGCTGTAGAAGAGGGATAGAGAGAGAGAGAGGGAGAGGGGGAGAGGAAGGGCACCTGCTGGACTGTAAAAACCCGACAGCTATAGCTGCTGTGCCCGCTAGTGTAGCGAACCCGAACCGCAGGACTGAACCGACATTACTCGACGGCACTGATGGACGCCACTTACTTCCTCAACTGCTCTCTCATGCTGTTCGCTGTGCCGTGTATCCACACGGTGTCTCGGAATCTGAGAACTCGGTGTTCCTGCCAGTGGCCGCCCCGATATTCCCTCTGCTCGCAGGAAAACGCGCTAGATTCTCCCGCAATCTCCTCGCGAGGTTCCGCTCAGACGAGGCGGAGCTTCTCCATTCACTCCCTTCCCCCAAACGCCTTCACTCAGGAATCCTCCGAAAAACCTCGCGCACAGAGAGAGAGAGAGCGCGCGCGAGAGCGGGGTGCTGGAGCTCTCCCTGTGAGGGGCCGCACGAGCAGGCAGCAGGAACATCACACTACCTCACTAACTCACTGCATCACACTCACACAAACTATTAGTTACTAACAGTTATTCATAAACTGGTTCATATCACTATAAAGTTCCTTTCTTCTCGGAATCATTTCGTTTTCATGCAACATAATGGAATTCTGAGGTTTTATTATACATATAGACACATACACTGATCAGCTACAGCATTATGACAACTTGCCTAATACTGAGTAGGTCGCCCCTTTCACCACTAAAACAGCAGTGACCTGTGTGTTCTGACACCTATCACAACCAGCATTAACCTTTTCATCAATTTGAGCTCTTCCATTGGATCGGAAAACACTGGCCAGCCTTCTGGAAGCAGAAAAAATGGGCAAGCATAAGGATTTGAGGGACTTTGACAAGGGCCAAATGAAGGCTGGCCCTGTAGTCTGATACAATAGAAGCGCTAATGTAGATCAGATTGATGAAAAGGTTAACGTTGGTTGTCCGAAAAGAGAAATTATTACTGGTGGCAAAAGGCAGGTGGTCAAAATGTTATGGCTGAATGGTTTTTCAGTACAATTAATTATAAATCTCTTGAAATGTGTTTTCCTCATTTTATGTATATACGTGAAATACATGTACAATAAGTGATTAAATGACAGCATTCAAATACTTTTTCATATATTCTTATTGTTTTCAACAAATTCTTTCAAAAATTATATTCCTTTTTCATAACAATAATAAATATTTAGAATTTTCTCGTATTTTGTAAGTACATTAAAACCCTTAAAACACACCAAAAACGTAACCCGAAAATGAATGTCGCCCCGCCCCTCCCATCCTCACGCAGCACAGTTTAGGTTTTACTCATGCGTCTGCCCATCAAAGAGAAAGCATGTCATATATTACAATACATTATATATACTGTATACTGTATTCCGATACAAATACAGTGTAACCTTGGATTACAAGCATAATTAGTTCTGGAAGTGGGCTCGTATTCCAAAACACTCATAAACCAAATTGAATTTTCCCATAAGAAATAAAGGAAACTCAAATTATTTGTTCCACAGCCCAAAAAAATAAATACATAAAAATAATTAACACAAAATATAAAGTAAAAA
>JAQMYG010000010.1:16988452-16999651 GCA_030014215.1 Clariallabes teugelsi
TTGTTTTGGCGTCGGTCCAGATTTAACCGTATTTGGGTCCGGATGCGGACCGGAGTCCGCCTATTGAGTACCCCGGCACTAGACAGTGGCAGTGTCTGGAACCAACCATTACTGAAAGCAGCTTATAAACAGGACCCGAGTCTGTGATATTCTCACAGAAATGGCATGCCTTGATGATAAAGCATCCCTTAACTTCCCAAAACTCTCCATCCATCATTGCCACCTTTTAAAGAACTTGAGAGGTAAAACACAGGTAGCTTTCATGATGGAAATTCCAGAAACAGAACCAATGCAACTTGGACATGCCAAGTTGACAAATATGGAAGCACAAATTATGCTTCTACTGTGCCAGCCATTAGCACCCAGTTGAACTATGTCCAGTTTGTCCCACGGCTATGTTCAGTCCATCTGGAGATACTGCTTCAACACTGATTGAATCTGGAGCAGCTAATGTCACAGACTGCTCTCGAACCTCAAAACCAATTTTGTCTATGAGGATCAAATCTCACTCACTCCTCCTTCCTGGTGAAAAAACCCACATAGTGCTGAGATTCCCTTGGGTGCGCATCGAATACAGTATATCCAGCCACACTACATCAACTGCTGCCTGCAGGCCCCTAAGCCCACTTTTCTGCAGTTTCACATTAGTATTCAATGTGCCCACAGATTTAGGGATAAACTAACAAAACATTCACCCCTAAACTTATAACAAGAAAAAGTTCTTCATCTGCTCTGTTGCCTTTGTTGAATGGCATTTTAGTGTTTTTGAGTCTATAATATACTGTATAAAGCCCAAGCAAAAGTTTGTATGACACACTGTGGTTATGTTAAACTCTCATACAATAACAATAAATCAGTGACTGCAATCAGCTCTGGCAAATATTTTAAATCATTTTAAATGTTTCATTAAATCAGGAAATCATTAAATCTCTATAAATATCATATAAATCAGTAAATTATTCAAATAATTACTATGTTGTTAGTCTTTCAGCTGCTCGCATGGAAGGGGTGCCACAGCTGACCATCCTGTCCGCACACAACTTGGCACAGGCTGTACGCTGGATGCCCTTCCTGATGCAACCCTCCCATTTTATCCAGGCTTACCTGTATAATTACTATGTTTTCAAATAATAGGATCTTACAGATAGAAGGCTGTGGCTTCATCTGTTTTAGTGTTGACAACGTTTCATATTTTATTCAACACAGTCTGACGATATGAATATCACATAGATATGCCAAGAAAACCACCACTTTACAATTGTTTTTTGCTCTTTAGCTGGTGTGAAAGCCATTAACCACCGAAGCCCATAAAAAGCTTATAACAGTAGATACAATATAACAATTTGTTCTACTACCATAATATTGCAGTACATAATTAAAATACACACACATAATTTCCAAAGGAAAAAAACCCTGATTTTCCTCAAGACAGTAAGATGAGAAGAAAAAAGAAAAGCAAACAGGGGTTTGATTGCTGTTTATGAGGCATACCTCTTTCAGTGGGGGTTTCTTTCCTTTCTTCACCAGGAATCTCAATCAGAAAACTCTTCACATTATCCAATGCTCTATTTATTGAAGGCTCTTTTGCACTCAGCTCCCTCCTAAAATCCTGTACAAATTGATACAGTACAATATATGTACTGAATTATTCACAATTGTAGTATTTTTCCTTTTTTTCTCATAACAATACAAATGGTAGTGGTATTTATAGTTAGCTGCATTTGCAGATAACAAATTGCTTCAAAGTACAAAAACACCATCTAATGTCAAAACTAAATTACGATACAGGATTATGAGACAAGTCTTTATATGACATTAAGAACAACAACTTTTTTTTTTTATCTTGCATTCATCATTTAGGAATTACTGACATTTTACATAGCCCTTTATTTGACAATTGATCTACAGTATAAGCAGTTTCCTGCTCAGGTGTGGTCTGTGTCATTGTTATTTAATAAAAGATCCAAGACATAAATAGCTTAATTTGTAATTGGTGGCCAAAATAACAATATAGTACATTCTTTACACTGGCAAGCTCTGCAAAATGCCTGGAAGACCAAAGACAACAATTTTGGATGGTCGGTTATTTATTTGTTAAAGAAAGAAAAATGTTCATGACATTTAGCCAAACCAAGAACACACTTGAGGAGGCAGATAAATTAATGTTAAAGTCTACATTAAATAGACATCAGAGGGTTGGCTTCTAAATGCAAACCACCAGAAACGCACTCAGCAGAAAGGTAAGCTGAATCAAATTTGCTAGAAAACATCTTAAAGCCTACCCAGTTCTTGAATAAAATTATTTGGATGATGAAACCAAGAAACTTTCTCGCTGGAATGATAAGAACAAGCATGAAGAAGGAAAAATGGCTCATGATTCAAAGCATACCACATGGTGGAGTCAGTGGTATGGCTTGGGCATGTGTGGTTGCCAGTGGCATTACTAATGATGTTGCTCCTGATTGTCTTCCATGGCCGTAATTCACGTCGCCTGCCCTCAACCCAAGTGAGTCAGCTTTTAACTTACTGAAGACAAAACCAAGGGCAGAAAGAACCATAAACAAACAGCAACCGAAGGCAGCTGCTGTAAAGGCCTAGCAAAGCATCCCAAGAAAGGAAAGTCAACTTCCGTAATGCTGATGGTTTCCAGACTTCAGACAGTCATCCACTGCAAACGATTTTCCTCCAAACTTAGAATAGAAATAATACTTATTTTTTTGTAATTATGTTAGTTTGTCCAGCTTATAAAAAATTGAGGGATAAATGGTTAATGCAATATTTTTGGTTAACACCTTAAATTAAACCTGACGTGGTTGATGATTATAAAACAACCCTGGTTATGAAAAACAATGCATATTCATTTATTATGCCATTTTCTTTGTGCTGTTATCACATAATTGGGTCATAACTGCATGAATGAGCAAGTATTTCTACTTGGGTGTAAATTATATTATAAATTTCACGTTGCATTCTGCAACTTTACTACTTAATTAACTATTTACTACTTAAGTCAGCTCCTAGCCTGAGCTAATACTATCCTGCAATAACTAAGGGCACAATTTCTGTTTTACACAACTGTCCAACTAAGTTAATAATTTGAGCAAAATATTAATATAATACTTACTACAACCCATAAAAACACATCCCACAAATCATTAAGAACATAAAGAGAAACATATAGTAAGAAGAGTGAAGTTTTAACCTTATGAGTGATCAGTTGCTGACGAACTGCAGGAATGTCTCCCCCAACTGGTTTCTGTTGCTCCAGCTCCTCCCTCCTAAGCTGTATCCACTGCAGGAGACCCTGTAAGGATATGTGAAAATGCTTCCACTGTTCCATACTATCACCTAGGTGATGCCTAAGAAGAAGAAAGGGAAAACATAAATAATTGTCTATCTACATACTGTATTATACATGTATCTAGACATACTAGATTTGAGTTTGTACTTTCTGACATGAAGATGCACCAATCTTTTTAGTGGTGCTTGCGAAATGAAAAAAATCCCATCGTCTTAACATTGAGACCTACTTTGATGGATTCTAGCGCAGAGCAAGAATTTGGTAGAAATCTCAAATTTACCACATTTGAAGAGGCTTGCAAGCTGTCAGAACATACCCCGAAAGAGGGTATAAGTTGTACCCCTGGGGCACAAGAAGTGCTCAAATTTGCCCCACTGACATATAATGGTAACTTCCATAGGAACTTTGAAACTGAACCTAAATGTGGATCCCACTGTCGTAGAGACACAGGGGAGGGCTTATTTAACTCAGGCAACCAAACAGTCTTTCACGTTTATCATGATGCTCATAAGCCACGCACCAGCAACCATTGAGGAGCACCCTAGCAACTCAAACCCATGGTGGATTATCTTCACGCAGTATATAATAGAGACATGGGGATTGGTTATTTATATCATTCATTGTAGACAGAAGCCTTTGATTTCTTCATGAGCAGGTGTCAAGCCACTCCCTAGCAACCAAACAGAGTAGCATAGCAAGCAATTCTCCATGACATTTATCTCTGCATCAGAAAATTGAATAGACATGACGGCATTGTCTCAAGCCAACAAACAGGGCTTCCAACAGGCTACACATGCTTGCAGTAAATAGATACATATTAATATCCAGCAGCTAAGAGCTACAATATGTTAAAATTGTGTTAGCATCATGCAAGCAACATGCTAATCACATTGGGGTTTGCTAGCAACATGCTTATTATGATAGCGGCATGCTACTCATATTAGCGTCATGCTAGCAACATGCTTATCACATTGGAGTCATGCGCTAATCATGTTAGCATCATGCTAGCAACATGCTAATCATCTTAACATCATGCTAATATTGTTAGCATCATGTTAGCAACATGCTAATCATGTTAGCATCATGCTAGCAACATGCTAATATGGGGGTAGGCTTATTTTACTCAGGCAACCAATCAGTCTCATCCGGATCATTGTGAAACTGTCAGGCCATGCCCTAGGCCCAAGTTTTGCCACGGCAAGCACCATTCACATTTTCTTCAAAAAATGTACTTCTCTAGTTTTAAAAATATAATCGTCTGAAAAATATATTTCATTTAATAGATCAAAAAGAAACTGCTGTAATGTAGTACCATTATCTATATTTGTATCTAATTTATGTTCAGAAAGTTCTTTAATTTTTTGTATTCAGATTTAAACTGGAGGAGGCTTACTGTCTATGCCAGAGACTGCATAGAGACTTTGCATAGAGACTTTGCTGTTGTTTTTAATGTGAATTCTAACATTATGCTCTGAAACCACTAGAACACAGTGATGAAAAAACACTGCGTGTAATTTTTCATTCTCAACGAGAAAACGAGTGTGTACAGGCTTGCACTCGTTAACTTTATGTATTTAGAGCCCTTTGTGTAATTTGTTTAGTTAAAGTATGTGTAGTCTTGTGTAGTTTTGTGTTGTTCTGTGTAGCACCACGGTCCTGGAGGAACAGTGTCTCCTTTTACTGTGTACTGTACTACTGTAAATGGTTGGATTGACGGTAAAAGCTACTTTGACTTTGAGCTCTGATAGGAAGTTTCATATTCTCTACCTTCCATGGCCATCACACACACACACACACACACACACACACACACACACACACACAATAAATCGTACGTTAAAAGAGAAGCTGTGCAAGGCCTGCATAGAGACCAGAAGGAAGTGTGTTAATATGCCCCCAGCTGTTTTTTTTTTTTAAATAAAAATGCCTCCATATAAAAGCACTTACTTTGAATTGTAACCTTTTGGAGTCCTTACGGGTGGTCATTTCCCACCCCTTGGGTAAGAGGTACTGTAAACCTGTTTTTTGTTTTATAGGTGATGTTGTTTATATCCTTGACGGAAAATACCAAGGGTCTCATTGAAAGATTAAACAGTCTCCACGGTAACATTTGTGTTTCTCTCCCTCTGCCTTCAGATAAATCAACCTGTTCTTTTGTCGCTGGACACTGAGTGCTGGTATGCAGCCTCAACTCAGGGAAGGTTGGAGATACAGGCTACAGTCTGCCTACTCCGGTCATCGCTGTGACATGAACAACAGTTTTGACCCTAATGTTCAGTGTTAATAACATCAATAAAACTGAAAAATTGCTTTTAGACAAGCTCTTTTGTGACATATTCTAACAAGGTAGGCTCTCAGGTCAGAGATGAGGTGTTCTGATTTGCACTGTGTGCACAGAGAGCCAGATTCATGCATGCAATCCCTTAGGGGGTCCACACACATCGAAAACACAAACAAAAAAACCCTAAATATTACCACTATAGGCATTTCTAGGACTTTATCATGTTTCAGATTACTGTTGAATTTCACCTCATAGTCTCATAGCTGTCCATTGTGTGTGGGCTTGAGAAAAAAAAATCTAGTTTTCAGACACAGCCCCAGGTCTGTAAATGGAAGTTAAGTGGAAACGTACAATCAGCAACAGGTGCCGTTTTTTCATGCTCATGAACCGAAAAGGTGAAGGGAGGGAGATGAGATGGGGAAATGGGCTCAGAGTTGACAGATTGTTTGGTTTTCTGCCCACTTGGGCAATTTTTTATTATGTAAGCTGAAAAAACATGTCTTGGGTGGGTGATTAAAATAGGCTAATTCAAAGTATGTGCATGAAAAGATTATATATGAACTGGCATGGGCAAGGAGCTGTGGTAACAGTAATGACTGTTAATCATTGAGGGCTTCAAGAGTTTCAGGCATAAAAACAATGTACAATGTTGTTTTGTTTCAGATTAAAAGAAGGGTAATATTAATTTTACCACGAAGTAAACTATAAAAAGACAATCAGTGCGAATAATGCATGTACAGTATGGTCAGCAAGCCCAACTTATATTATTAAGGGAGTGGAGCTTCTAAAGATGCACTGATGAGAGGGGTGTGTTTGTTTTTAGTTCAAATATTAACAAGATTTCCCCAGAATGGATTACTACTTCATGTAATTGTATCATACAGAGCTTGTGTCCCATTATCACTCACAACTCTACAGTCATCTAAATTTCAGCTCAATCTGAGGCTATAAATTGTCTACAGAGCTGTTAAAAAGAACATTATGTGTCAAAGATTTTTATTTTAATTAAATATATGGGTGAATGTGACAGAGTTACTATCCCATTCCATCTTTAAACTCTAGGACTACAATTAAAAGTGAATATAGTTTTAGTCCACTGATCCCATATGTCTAGAAATGAACAGCTGAATGTTAAATGCATTTACATTTATGATTTAAGTATCTGACTCTAATATGTTTAATTCATTATCTGGATCCAAAGTACAACCTCCTGGCTTTGAAGCTGTTATGAGGCACTAAATGGGCAATGGCTGATATAATTTTATTAATAATAATAATTAAAAAAAAAAATCAGGCTGTGACTCTCCTGCGAAATGTCCTGCAAAAAAAGGGCACTTTTCAAGTTACAAGGCAAAAGGACAAGTGTTTGAGCACTAAATGGAGTCTAAAATGTGCATACACCTGTGTGAGATGCTAGCCCTTCGCATGGGAAATGCATGCATCTGGACCAGCTACAGTAGCATCCCCAGATGAGTCTCCAAGCACTATACTAAACTGCTGGTGCATGAATGATAAATGTTTGAAATTGATTCTTTTTTGGAACAAAGAATCAATTTCAAACATTTCTCACACATGCACCTCTTGCTTTCCCTGCTGTTAAAGAGAAAGAGAAGCTTGTTACCCCTTAGAGGGTTAAAGCAAAGTGCAGGAACAAATCTATCTGAGCACAGCATGAAGCACTTTCTGTCTTAAAAATGTGGAACAAGTTCATACATTCATGATTTTCGAGAACGAGTTTCTTAACAAGACATTTTAAAATGTTTTGTTTTGCATGTCTTTAGGTGACTAAAGTGGTATCACATTTTCTACCATGTAGAATTTAGCTCTACAAATTTTCTTTCATTAGGATATAAGAATTGGGAGGACTTGCCTTGCCTTGGAGGACCGAAACACAGGGTATTCAGCCCAACAACACTGTTCCTAGCATCAGCACATCACCCTATACATGGACTCTAATGGGGACTCACTCTGGGTGAGAGGCACAGAGAAGCACTGGGTGTACTCATAATCCCCCAGAGACTGGTAGGTTGGAGTAAACCTACCGTGGTAAACGTGAAGGTGTATGACCTTCGGCTTTGTGTTAGGAGAGAGACTTACTCTTGCTTGTGCTTATGCAGCAAACTTTAATTTTAGAGCATTCTGCTTTTGTTGTGACATTGGGTGGGGTGCTGGAAGGCGTCCCTGCAGAAAACTGCTGTAGCTCAACTTGACTTTAATGCTCATGAGGGTAACACTAGACAAATCTGCAGGGGATTAATTGGTAGGAAATTCACCCTCATCTTCAATAGAAGGTATACTGAATGCAGGAGGTCCTCAAGATACTCCTTTTAACATTTGACTACATAAGGTTCTCTATCCCTATCCCTAAAACACCATTAAAAAACACAATTTACCCACTTTCACTGGCAGCTGTACACACCTATTCCATAACACTGCCTCTACCATGCAATTTCTGTCATTCTCGTCACCTAATGTTGTTCTATGTACTTTCTGTTCTGGTGTACTATGTGTACATTTGATGAATCAGGATAAATCTTTGAAGCTCCTTTATGCGGCAATTGAGTTACGATAATGAACTATGA
Organism: Clariallabes teugelsi; assembly: GCA_030014215.1. Taxonomy (NCBI): domain Eukaryota; kingdom Metazoa; phylum Chordata; class Actinopteri; order Siluriformes; family Clariidae; genus Clariallabes; species Clariallabes teugelsi. The sequence continues at coordinate 16,996,617 of JAQMYG010000010.1, forward strand.
ATTAATGTTTTTATAATATAAATTTTTTTAAAATAATGAATAGCTTTTTGCTATCATGTAGGAATTTAATTAGCAGATTTGAAAGGTATGTATGCTATTGGTCATAACCACAATTACTTAATAAATAAAAAGATTCCTACCTCATACTATTAACTTTTTTACACAAGTCCTGCCAGCGCCTTCCCACATTGTAGAGTTGTTTTTGCAGCACTACAGCATTGTCTGTCCTTCCTAGTGATGCCACAATACGCTGCCCATTTTCATCAAGTGAATGATACGTATCTGTCTGGGTGTCAATCTCCCTCTGGAGGTCCTGTAGACATAAACATGGGTACAACAGGGGTATTTCAGTTAGCTGTCTCTGTCCTTTGAGCTAAGAAGCAAAAATGTATAAACAAGTTAATCACATTATATTACACATCTTCATCTTAGTAAATTTGGTAAATGTCAAACAGGTGGTACATTATTTGTATAATAATTTACAACTGTATTTGTGTTGTACATCATTTAACATTCACATATAGCAAGAATAAAGATTTTCCTTTGACTGTACTATAGAAAACTTACCTTACCTATTCCCTATGAAGTAAAACAAAACCCAGCATTAAACAAGAAAAGAACAATGATAATCAGACCTGAACACGATATGTCCTCCGGTGTAACATATCCATAAATTAAGTCTTCAGGTGAAAATGCATGTACACTTGACTTCCTAGAGCCCTAGCCCTTTATTTCCACACTATGTGGATCTATCTAAGTAGAATAAGTTAAGAGCTAAAATGGAATAAAGTTGAACAAGTGAAGATGGTGAACAGCCAGAAAAGGGATTCTACTATTACTGCTTAGAGGCTTCAGCATGCCTTTTGAAGAAGGCACATTGGGTCTGTTGTTCATGGGGAGAGTGGGCACTGCTGCTGAAGGAAGGCTTAATCCTGAGAACAAAGGCATGTCCTTATAATCCCACTAGTGTGTCTGCCTCTTCAAATTTTCACTGAATATTTGTACTGTTGCCAAGCACACAGTGTCCATACCAGTTAGTGCAGGATGACCAAGATAAGTGATTCAACATTATTATACACTGATTAAACACTAAAGGCCAGAATTACTGAGAAAGCAAATAAAAAACATTAATTTACACATTAATGTGCAATCTAATAAACTGTGTGTATTTACTGTGACTTTACACGTATAAAGAAAAATATCATTAAAATATGAGAGAGGAGGAAAACTGAAACATGTCACACATGCATAATTGATCACAAAGTATAAGATATAGAAATATTACTGAAACATGCTGATTAACTGCAGCAAATGAAATCTAAAACAAAAAACAAAAAAAAAAGTTGCAAAAAACGTAAGAGTTTTGTTCATAATGGGTACATAAATAAAACAAGTTGAAATGTTGCTGCTCTGTTGGTGCATATGAAAATATGTATTACACAATTTAGTAATAGTAATAGTAAATCATAATTTTGACTATGTTTTGATGCTGACATGGTTTAGGAAAACTACAAAAATGGAAATTATAAATTTAATTGGTCTTCAAATGGTGCAGTTGCGCTTAGATAAATATTACACCTGCTGTTTCACTAGTATTTTAGCTCAGTGGTTAAGGCACTGGGCTAATGAATGGAACGTCCCAGGTTCAAACCCAAACACTACAACTTTACCATGATTGGGCCCTTGGATGAGGCCCTTTAACCTCAACTGCTCAGATGTATAATAAGATAAAATCTAAGTCAATCTGAATAGGGGCATAAATGCCATAAACGTACACAACTTAAAGTATGGCATCTTTTATTTAAAATAATCCTTTATGAAAGTGACCAAAAATATACTTGAACATGTGCCGGAATAGTCGCTTTTTGTTGCCCAGTTGTTCCCTGTTGACTGTTTAAAAATGTAATAACTTCAAATTTTTACTCTGGGTTTGAGCCTTGGCTTTTGCCTTTGAAGACTGCAATTATTGTTTAAAAGGATTAACCAACATGAAGACCAGAGAACTGTCTGTGGGAGAAAAACAAGCCATTTTGAAACGAGAGAGAAATTTGAACAAAACTGTTGTAATGGAAAGAAATCAATGAAGGGCTAATAATTAGATATGGAACAGGCCGAAAAAGGAAACAAACAGTTCTACACCATACTGTTCTAGTTTTGCAAGGTTGAGGCTATTAAAAACAATGCCATGGGTTGTTTAATTTCGTGCTGATTTATAAATCCTTCCCCAGTTCTTTCCCCGGTACAGTGAAGTCAAATCAACATTGCCACGCACAGCATCAGAAATGAACAATGTATAGTAAGTCCCCTACATAAGAACATTTGAGTTACAAACTTTTGAAGATAGAAACATGCGTTCGTGCATGTTTAATCGCGGAAGTTAGATCACATGTCCGGGGTACATTGTCACATGCATGCAGTGTGCATCCGAGGATGTCAGGAAGCAAGTAAGAAGCACCAAGCAATAACGATGGAGACAAAAGTGACATGAATAGTTAAACCATCGGCAGGATTTTAAAAACAAGGACAAGATCATGTAACATGTTAGTTTTATACTGCGTATAAGCATTTGTGTCAGTATCCTAGTACCTAGACAATATTTGTTGGACCTGCAAACACATTGGACTTATTTGAACTCTCTGAACAAACTCGTTCGTATTTTGGGAACTTACTGTAAAATTTCCTTATTGTTAAATGTGTATAGACAAGTATTAGTTTCATATTCATTTGCTAAATCTAAAATGAAAGAGCACTAGCTTGGGGCCAACAAAACACAAATATCTCTAAATGATATTTAAATCTTTTTCTATGCAGTACGTGTTTATCTTGGTTTATCTGTTTTTTTTTTTATAATTTTTTTTTTTTTTTTTTACAAAAGACAAAAACAAGAAGATTTTGTATAGGTGGAAGAAGATACTTTATCTCTCTACCTTATGCTGTAATGCTCTTATACTATGATTTAAGTTGTTTATCTGCTTTTTAAAAGCAGAAGTCTGGCTCTTTGCTCTTTGTATCTCAATTAAAGCAGAACCGAAAGC
>JAQMYG010000010.1:16999751-17012544 GCA_030014215.1 Clariallabes teugelsi
TAGATATTATTAGTACATGATAAAATATTAGTAAATTTATTAGTATTATTGATATATAGTAATATTCTCTATTACTCGGTTACCTATCCCTTGCCTCCTGCCTGCATGTTTTCTCACTTCCTCAATTTGTCGTGCAGGCGCTTTTTCCTGTTATTGTAGCGAGTGGATCGAGGCAGAGACAGAGTTTTAGACAGAGGCTTTCTGGGTATTAGGTACTCACACTCACACTTCACTACAATTATAAATCAATAAAATTTTTCCACAGAGTGTAGACAACAAATTAAATGTATATATGTATAACTATGTGTGGATTTAGCAAAAAAAAAAATTGATCTGGTCTTCTGTACACTGGTTGGATGACATTTCCACAATATCATGTTTCATGACGTATTAAATGCCCAGTATGCCACATTGCCAATCCAGCCCTAATGATGAGTTATGCACAAAATAAACAGAATATGGCTAAACAAACGTATTACTTACTTGCCATTGCTCTAGCAACTGTCGCACTTTGGCTGCATTCTCAAGAAGACATTCTTTGTTTGTAGCACCTTGTAAGACATTTGCTGTAGTCTCTGCTTCAGTTAGCCAGTTACAAAACATTTCCAGGTCTGCATAAAAATGCTCCATTTGCTGTAGTCTGGCCTCTATGTCTGCCTCTGTATCCCCTGCACTAAAAGTAGTGATAAGTTAATGTGTAATGTTTGATATAGAAATATAGACCTGGATAAAAAAAAACTCAGCAGTGTTAGTGTCAAATCACTTTTATCTGTACCAGCAGTAAGAACCTTCTCACAAGGTTTTTATGATTACGTACTTTTTATATCTGATTTACAGAAATCTTAATAGAAAAAGGTTAGACTGTAACTTTTAACTCATGTTTCTTAATGAAGGAAACAAAATACATCCAGCATTCTGTTGCAAAGTGGGTGAAACACTTAAGTCTTTGTCAAAACTCAATATAATTCTGTATAAATTTAGTGAAAAAATAAACTGATTTAGGTCTTACGTACACTGGTTTGGTCATGTATCTTACCTGTCTGAATTTACCAGTGTGTATTTTAATATTCATTCAGTTAGTGCTTAAACATAATACTGTGTAAGAGTCTTAGAGACCCTGTTTGCCAAGACAAACTTGGTCCTAAATACAGTATTTGTTTTTATGACATCTGCATTATTGAGTTAATAAAAAATAGATTCCAAACATTACTGTTCCAACAACTAAAATTACTGAAAAATATTTGTACATCAGTAAATTAAACTATATACAGTCTAACATTCGGTACCACTTTTCAGACAAAAATAATACTAAAATCTATTCAAATGTCATCTGCAAAAACAGAAGCAGGTATGATTAAGTCTCCTCAAGAGCTGCGGCATATTCTTTAAGATTCTCAGAAAAACGTATCAACTAATATTCTTGTAAAACTGTATTAAGTGTACTTGAGATGAATAATGTGTTTTTTATATCTTCATATAAATTGATGAGAGTGCTCTCTACTGCAACTCTGGCCTTTCAGCAAAAAGCTAAAGGAACCTGATGGTTTTATGTAAATCATATGCTATGCCCTTCCAGTCACCATATCACACTGCCATGATATCTGTGATGTTAACTCAGACTACAGTACACTGTATTACAATACCAGACAGCCCAACCTTTAATATGACTGTACAGACACTCTGGCATTTAAAATCTCAGCACACTAGTAAGAATTACCATTAAAAATAAAAAGCGAGGGAATGATGAGGCAAACACTATGTAAAACTGAAATATTAAAAAAAAGACATGCTATGCAGTGAATGAAATGAAATGAATGCAACAGACAAGACCTGCGTTTGTCTGCTCTTTCTTGGGTATGGGCGTGCACATTTGTACATACAGTGTATAGGTACAATGTATACATACAGTGTAGATACAACAGATTAATTTTCTACAACATATTAAACAGCGCATACAGGATACAGTATACAGTACATACTGTATGCCCTGTTTAATATGTTGTAGAAAATTAATCCGTTGTATCTCAGGAAACAACCATTACATTTCATGTTTATACAGTAGATTTTACGTTTCGTCAGCATATACATATGATAAATAGAAACAGTAAATTAATTCCCAATTGCAATCTCACCCTTTTTTGATCCTGCCCCAAGCAAGATTCATATTCTCAGTTATCTGTTTAATCTTGCTTGTGTCATCATCTGAGTAATGGTCCAGTAGATTGTTTGCCAGTTCATTAGTCATGTCAACTTCTGCTTGCAACATCTGTATATCCATAACAATTCTCTGAAATAAATCACAAATTAAAATTCCATTTCCACAATAGACGACATTAACATGTGTGCTACTGTATTATATGGTAAACGTCAAACTTTCTACAGGCCTGTAAAAATGAAAAGCAAACAAAGAAAGAAACAAAAAAACCCTGTTCCAGTATCTTCACTAGTCAAAATGTGAGTGTGTATCACATCATAGAAATAACAATTACTGAAATAAAATTCATATTACCTTAACTTTCATGTGGTCGGCACTCTGTGTGACTTGCTTACAACCTTCTAGTTTTTCATTGGCTTGTTTTATGTGAGACTCCACCACGTTCTTGGCATCCAGCCAATCCTTGGAGTCTTGATACATGTTCTGAAGGTGTATTATCCTGTCCATTAACTTGCTATGTGAGTCTTCCCAGCGTGCTTGTAATTTCTCAACTCACAGAGAGAAAAGGAATGAGAAAATAATTAAAATCATGAAAAAAATCCATAATTTGTGTCAAAAATGTGGATTCTTTGGCAGAAATTAGCTTTAAATGTAACAATTTGATAATTGTTAAAATAGTCCTTATAGTCTGCCATAAATGTTATACATTCAATGTCAAATAAATGAAAAGACTCAAACAACCATGAACAGTATCAAGTTCTCCATAGGTGAACAGTTAGTAACCTCAACAAAGTGGTCTTTAGGTTAACTAAAAAAAAACTTCCTGTTATACAACTCCATGTTTGACTATACAGCACACAATTTTAGAAGGAATTTGTAATTAATTAAATATTTATTTATAGTGATATACTACTCGATATTACTCAGATGAGACTGGGTTCCTTTTTTAGTCTTGTTTCTCTCAAGGTTTTTTTCCTCACATTATATCAGTGAGTTTTCCTTCCCGTCATTAACTCCAGCTTGGGTTTAAGCTTTAGACAAATCGTTTTGCATTTAGTCAAAGTATAATGTATACCTTTTTTCTGGGTGATGCAATGTCTCTGTGAAACTTTATATATAAGTTTTTTACACATGAGTTTTTATAGGTGCTTGTAGTGCCTTCAGTTGTCTGAAAATTGCTCTTTAGAAGGAACCAGGGTTCTGTAGGTCTAAGGCTCTAAGGCCCTTCAACTGCCACAACAGAAATCAACTGTTTAACATTACCTCTGATGTAAATAAATGACACAGATGGCCTAATTGACTTAACTGAAGAAACGTATACTAACATGAAATGTGTGAAGAAATGTGACAAATATTGTGTAAAGTTTTGTGTTTTTTATTGGCGCCGGGCACATTTTTGCTGCCTATTTCTAGTGTCCTAATCCAAAACCAATTTGTTGTCCTGATGTGGGTGAAAGAAGACAACAGGGAATGTGACATTTAAAATATGCCAATGTGGTGGGATTTTTGAACCCATTTTCACCCACTTACGAACTAGACATGATGGCTACACCGATCAGCCAAAACAATAACACCACCACCAGGTTAATTATATACCAGTAAACTGGTAGCAGGGTCATGGGCACTCAAGGCTCATTTATGCATGTGTGGATCAAAGAGGAGTCCGTCCAGTTCCATCCCACAGAAAAGTCAATGCAACACAAACTACAGAAAATGCTGGCTATCATAGAAAGGTATCAGAACTCTCCAGTCAGTCCATCACAGATTGCTGTGTATGGGGCATATTAGGCAAAGAGTTCAAAGCTGTTGATCCAACTTTCCCAGCCCCCGAATCAGACCAAGAATTCACGAGATATAAATGTATGTAGAGTAGGGCTGAAACGAGGCAAAATCTTCTGCCTCAAAGCTTCGCTTAATTAATTTTAAAAGCTTGCATTATGTTTTTGTGCAATTATTTGTTGACAGCACGCTTTTGACAAAGTGCGCGTCCGGATGCAAGCCGCCACTAAACACCGACGAAGAAGACGCGCTTACGTCACCCAAAAAGCGGAAGGAGACACAAACAATTAGCTGTGTATTGATTTGATGGAGCATTCTGGTGCGGCTGCAAAATGGAAGGGAGCGTTAAAATTATCAGCGAGCCAAGAGATGAAGAAACCAGGAAGAGAAAACGACAGAAATTGTCAGTAAAGGCTTATATGTTATGCCTGAGCTGTAGATGTTGAAACTTCATTTGTAGTCATTTGAAACACCTTTTTTTTTGTTTTTGCATCTGAGAAAAGGCTTTAAAATAAGAATGTATGGCTCTGTAATGCGCTTAATTCATCTCAGTTAACTTTAATACCCCTATCTCACCTACGTGGTTTCGCGCGGTGGCCGGAAGTACGGTTCATCATGATTCACCATGAGTTTTGGCGCTGCGATTACGTTTCCATCTTTCCATTTTTTGGCGGTCCTCGCGGAAGCTTGCGGACCTTGCAGAACTTCGCGGAACGTCGGTGGGCAATCGGTGGGAAATAGCGGCGGCTCACAGCACCTAACATTGCTGTTTACATTGCTGTTTAATTAAGCAAAAGTACATTATATCCGATTACTCGATTAATCAATTAAATTTTGGTAGAATATCTTCGATTACTAAAATATTAGATAGCTACAGCCCTAATGTAGAGTGTATTTAACCTCTTGCATGTTGGTACTGTATATTTTAAAGTGACAATATATGTCGTGCACATAGTCTTTACAATTATTACACTTCCATTATCAACTATGGAGTGATATCCCGGACATTTTTCAAAAGGAATTGCCAATTGCATTTGCAATTGTGTTTCCCAAATGTGGACGCATAAAGTGTACCATAATTCAAATACAATTGCAAACTTTGCATTACCGTTTGCTTTTTCGCCTTCGCGAACGAACACTCACTGCCACATTTCAAATGAAAAAGAAAAGTCCATTTGCATCTGCATTTCCCATGTCTTACAAGTCATGAGCCTATCATATTTAAATAGCACGTTTGCTTTTTCACTTTCTCTGCGTCGCGTGTGAAGCCAGCCAAAATTCAAACGCAATCGCTAATCCATTTACAATTGCATTAGCAACACATTACACGCAAAAGTCTGCATCTTTGAAAAAGTACAGTACTGTATGTACGGTAAGTTTGTCCCGAAATGTTTTAGTTTTTTTCCCTTAATAAATAAAATCATAATTTACAAACTGCATTTTGTATTTATTTAGGTTATCTTTGTGTAATATCACAATTAGTTTGATCTGACTCAGTTAAGTTTGATCTACTTCACTTAAATATGCCACAAAAAAAAAAAACATAATTTAATGAAGAGATACATGATAAATGCTTCCTTTTAACCCTCTGAAAAAATAAAAAGACAAAAACATATTGGTTTAAATTGCCAACTGGTTTAGATTTTGGGAACTGTCCTGTACTCACCCCTTACAATAACTAAGGTACATTATCATCTTTTTCAGCCTCTAATGCTGGTTAATGTGTTTATAGATCATTAAAGTAAAATGAGCACTGTAAATAGCAGATATGTGTAGCTATTAATAGTTTAATTCGAACTCGTAAAACACACAGTCACATACAGAGATTAGGGCTTTTACCCACAGTGAAGGTGATAAATGAAAATTCTACTTACTTTGATCTGTAATTGTAGCACGCATCTGAGAGTTGTTGGTTTTGTTTTTGAAGTTTTCAGCAGCAGTGATCTGTTTATTCAGCTGTTGGCACCTCTGGTCCATTTCATTACTTGCTGACTGCAAGATAAAATAGAAATTTTAATTAGAGCCTTATTTAAAAAAAAACATTTTTTAAACAGATATTATAAATGGGGCCTTTTCCTCAACATGGAAGTAGTTACTGTTACCTTTATAATTAGTGCATTTTCCCCCTATAACAGAGAAAGCATTTCCAGTCCTTTTTTACAGTGCAGATAAAAACTGCCACAGATAAGACATATTTGTCTTTTCTACAGTTGTTATGAAAACTAATTTACCCTGACGTTAGTTCTGCATGAAGGTCACCTTAGGTTGACAGTGGGCAACAAGAAACCACCTACCAGAACTAGGAAGGTTTTTAGTGTGAGGGTTCACCACTAGAGGGCACTGTGCCCAGAGTCTTGTTTTTGTAGTTTTTGTTTGTAGACTCAGTTTCCCAGAAGGCACCTCGGTCAGGTGATGAGAGTGCGCACCTGAACCGAGGTAGCTCATTAGAACCATCTATAAATAGCTGTTTATTCTGGGAAATTGGGTCGAGCATTATTTACTATATGCATTGTCATGTGGACAATCTGGTTTGTTTAGTTTCATTTGTATTTTGGTTTAAGTTTTATGTAATATCTGTGAATTGAAGAAGCCTCTAGTTTTTGGTTATGTTTATGTTCATTGTGTTTCTGTGTTTGTAGAGCTGATTCTGTCGAGTGAAGTGTTGTGTTTGTCTCGAGGTTTATTTAAGTACTGTTTGGTGTGTCTCCAGTGTTGTAGTCCCCTGTGTGTTTAGGTCCCTGTGTGTTTAGCCACTTGAGTGCTTAGCCGCTAACAGGTTTAGCCATTAGTGGATTTAGCCTCTAGTAGGAATTAGCCTCAAGTGTGCTTAGCCTTTTGTGTGTTCGTTGCCCTAGTAGGTTCAGGTACTAACCTATTTAGATGCTAACACTCGTCGATACTAACACGTTTAGATCATCCATGACTACAATAACCAGATTAGCTACTAACCCCACTAACTACTAACGCGTCCTGTCTCTAGTTTGAGTCTTTGTTTAGAGTCTGCTCCATGTTTAGTTGGTTTGTTAGCTCTTAGGCTTTGTCTCGCAGTTAGGCTTTGTCTCACTCAAGGAGCCCATGTTGAGCTAAAGGAGTATGTTTAGCTCTAAATGCTGTGTGTATAGTTTGAGTTCTTGGTTTGTTTTTTAGTTTCTTTATTATGTTTTGCAAGTAACATCAGCCAGTGTACCACCAGTTCATGACATTAGTGACTATATGTTTGATAAGGAATAATATATGCTGCCTGAGCATATTAATGACATTTGGTAGAGGTCAAAAAATGAGGTGTTAGAAAAAGCCAAGAGAGCACAGAAGGATGCAGTGGAAAGCTTCACTGAGAAGAAGAAAAAAATCTATAATTTATAAATTATTTAATAAATGATTGTATTGACATGTTTGGTAAGGCTCCAAAGACATTCTGGCCAGAAGTCCAGTGTCTTAACCACTAAACTACCATTGCTCCCACTGCACTATACTTGATCTATGGGCTTGGTAAATGTGATGTAATTTTTCACGTCTTAAGAATATCTGTTAGTGTGTGTTTGTGCGTGCATGTGTATGCGAAGCTGAAGTAAGATGACAGAAGAGAGGAGGAGGGAGGTGGGCACTAAGACTAAGCATTGGAGATGATTACCCATAATCCCATAGTGCACGAAAATGGGTACTAGCACATCAATCAATCAATGAATAAATTAATTGATGAATTGATTTTGGAACAGACAGACAATTGTCTTGTGAACAATCCGTATTCCTTTAGGTGAAAACACGAATTCAATAATAATCAAAGAAAAAGCAGTTTTCTGACTTTTAATATTTTCATATACCAAAATATTAACTGCAGAAAAATATTTAAAATAAAAGATTTTCTCTATTTCTAACCTTGAGTTTTATAATAAGGTCATTGATTTCACTGAGATCTCCTACTGTCACCCGCTGTTTTATGATCATGTGATCGAGATGAGAGAGCCAGTCATTGAGTTCAGTATTTGAACGATTGAATGTATCCATTGTTGAAACATCTGGGACGCTGCTTGTCAAGTGTTCAGCTGCAAAATAAACAAATTAATAAAATAATTATAACAGTCAATATAATAGCCAATACTGATGAAATTGTTTACTGTACTATCAGTAATAATATTATGTGCATGAATAGAATCGTATAATCCCATTTATTTTTAAATGTTTTAAACTTCCAAAGTTGAAACCCTACTTGTGACTTGACATTTGGTTTTCCACTCCTTAAGAAGCACCTGAATTATCATCCAGTCTGCACTGAGACTATCAAACTGGCCCTAAAAAATGTTGCATCACAAATGTATCAACATTTATTATAATTCTTTTTATATACATATATTTTATTTGTAATGGAAAAGCCTGCATTTATGTTTGAAATTGTATTTTTAAAAGTACATTGAAAATAATTCACCCTTTCAGGCTGATATTGTGGTCTATCCTTGGCCAAAACTGTTTCGATTTCTGGCTTCTTGGACTGAATGTCATCAATCTACAGAAAGACAGGAAACAACTATGAATAAACACAAACCCATAGAATTATTAGTAAGGGTGCCCTAAGTGCAAAAACTTTGGAAAAAAAGATGGTCGTACCAGTGAATCCTCCACGTATGATTTGGGCAGTATTACTGTACTTGTCTCAGACAGACCGTTTTCCCAAAATTCACATTTTCAGTGGCCAATTTGGTGGCCATATCTACCTTGATTTTGTATCTACCTCCACCAAATGTATATAAGAACATTCAGCTGGTTCTCCCAAGCGCAATGGAAGCAACTGCTACATACTGTAAATTGTACCAGGATTTGTTTGAGACTTGCGCTTTGATCCCTTGACTTCTAAAATTTTAAAAAAGTGATGCTACACATAAAACAGGTCCAAAATACCTTCTCATTTGGAAAAAAAAACATGTCTATCAAAAATGACTAACACCTTCTAAACCACTTCTAATCCTCCCACCAAGAGTGGAGACAGTGCAGCAGAAAAAAACTATTTTCATAGATCTCACGGACCAAACATAACTAAATTTTGCACCCATCACAACAAGGCTTACAGCATATCTAAGTGATATGCTTGAGAACTGGGTCTCAAGGTATTGATTTGTTAAATTTGTATGACAATTTGTTAAACTGTTTGAGAGTTATCAATCTCTGTTTGGAAGCTGGATTTTCCCACAGGGAATCAATTCATTTTGCACTGTGGCTGATTTTCACCAAAAAAAACAAAAGAAGAAGTACAACAACAGCAACGCCTACTGAACCACTTTGGAAAAACTGCCATCCTGACCCTAATATTTGAAATAAACACGCACAAAACTTCAAGTTTTGTCAGTCTACAAGTTTAAAGCTTCCTGTCTTTAACAAGAACTAAAGCTCTAGCACCTACAGATATTGAAATTTAAGGGACTCCAATTGCCCTTCAAGTTAATGCTAGATAGGTTACATTCTCTCTGCCCATGCAGAATGGGATTGCTGGGTCATGCCACGCCCCTCCACTCACACACTGCCTGGACTCACTGCTAATCTGTGTGGGCTAGGAAGTGGCTATTTTCACTGCTTTGCACAGGAAAGTATTGTGCCACTGCTCCCCTACTTCACAATTTCCCCAGTAGGTGTATCTAGTTATACAATTATTACAAAAACAGTTGTTTAAATTGTGTGAATTTTTAGATGCTTCGTTTCGTTTATTTCTAAAAATGAGAAAATACCTTATGTTCTATCGCTTCAGGTGACTGCTCAAGTAGGCTCTTAGTTGCAGAGGCCCAGCTGGAGAGCTTGTGGTACAGATTCAAGTCTCTCAAGTGATTCTCAATGTGTTGCTGCTTTTCAGGAAGGTTGGATGACACCTGCAGCATTAGCAGGAAGACAGGGAAATATTATCATTCTCACCAAGTGTAGGTGATCATGCCATAAATATCAGTCTGTGACTAAAACATGCCTAAATGCCTGGATAAATAAAAACACAGCATTTTAAAAAAAAAATACTCTGTAACATCAGTAACAGTAGCAGCAACTCCACGTTTATGTGATATACTGCCTATCACATACATTTTCTAATTTGTTTCTTATAAACACTCTACAAACTATTAACTAATCCCTAATCCTATCATGACCTCATGTGGAGTACTGATTAAATAATGTTATTGAAACAAGAAAGTAAAACAATATTTACAGTCTAAAACAAGGTAATCCCAGGTATATGTATACTAATAAGAATGGAGAAGTTGGGAGAAGGGAAAGAGTGTTGTTAAAATTACCTTGGCCCATCGCATATCGATAATCTTAAAATTGTTCGCCATAACCTTGTTTATATCAGGAGATAGGGATGAAGATTTTGTTTTTATTTTGTTTAACATTTGCATTCTGCTTGGTAATTCATTTACTTGAGCCTAAATATTTCAGAAACACAAGAAGAAATGCAAAAAAAAACATTTTATTTACATACATTTACAGACAAATTAATTATGTTTTCTTTTTATTTTACTGTATATCTGGTAAATAATGGTTTAAAATATATACACAAAATACTGTACCTGCACTTTTTCTAATGCATTGTTGAGCTGTTCCCTATGGTCTGGTTCTACTGGCAGGTTAGCAACAGACTCTGCTTTATCAAGCCAAGACTGAAATTCCCCCATATCTTCGTGAAGCTCAGCAAGAACAATCTTTTCCCCTGCTGACCTATACATAGTGTAAGGAGGTAAGCCATTAAAGTCTGCACCAAACGACACCTTCTGCAACCATGGGAATGTCCTTAACAAAACTTATGTTCTTGAACATGCATACAGACACACCGTTTCATTAGTAAATGTTTGCACAAAAATGTTGCCATTATAATAACTACTTTTCTGATATAGGAATTTACACAAGTTTAACAATGCCTACAAGTGGAAATTCCAAATAAATTTTTGATTTTGATAGAAGCTATCCAACTGTTGGTCAACCTGAAGGTGGAGCATCCCAAAGACAAATAGCTGGGAGTCTTAAAATAGCCCTTGTTACCAGCCAGAATTGCAATCTAACTTAAAAAAGTCACATCTTGGTTGACTTGGGCTTTCTAAAGGATTTATTTGTTCTGTTACATCTGTTACATTTAAAAGCCGGAAGAAAGTTAGACCAAGAACATAATTTAATTGTCTTTTATACAGTAGCTTGGTTTTCAATCTCACTGATCTGAACACTATTTAATTGTATTAACATGAGCTTAATAATAATAATAATAATAATAATACAGCCACAACTTTAAGAACACAGACTTTTAAAATGTGAAATCAAACAGCCAAAAACACTAATACTTGCCTTCTCCTTATTTCAGACAACTGATTGAACACTGTAGTCCAGCGAATATTGACGGCATCTAGTTGATTTTTAACCTGTTCTTCATTATCTTTTCTACCCTGTAAGACCAGTTCCTCACCTAGTTCGTTAAGCTCTTTTATTGCAAGCTGTTGATTTTCCAAGTCTTCCTGCAGTTCCTGTGTGTAACATAAACAGTAAAATATAATACGTGTATTTTTTTTAATGTCTACTGTGTGTGGTCCTTGCTCTTGTCATCTGTCTTCATCAAGGAATTTAGAATTTTCTTATGTATAGCCCAAAAATATTGAGATGAATGTGAAATCAAGATAATACTGTAAGAGTAATTTGTTATTTTGAACAAATTTTATATACCACCATATTACAAATTTTGGTATATATGTTTATGTCTGGATTATATACAAAACCATTTAATATTTCCAAACATAACTTATAAATAAATAAGCAAACAAATTAAATGAAATTAAAAAAAAGAAGTAATTTATTTGTCTATTGCAATAATAATTACCTTGATCTGGCTTGCATGGATGTTTGGATTTTCTTCATACTTCAACAATGTTTTTTCTGCAACAGTCAACCAACCCTGGGTTTTTTTTAACATCTCCCTATATTTCTTGCATTTTTCAAAGTATCTGAAAAGAGAAATGAAAAAAAGACCTAAAGATATGGATTATGACAAAGAAGAGAGTGAAGACAATCTAGGAAATTGTGCAGTCCTGATGTCATTGCCATAAAACTGCAGTCACAATACCCAGCAGGAATCACAACTTTAGAATTACTTTAATAAAAAGCTGCTGGAGCAATTTTGACTACAGTACATTTCAAAACAACATTTACAGTATTTACTACATTCCAATTGAAATATATCCATGATCCTTCTAACTGTATTTTTTCAGTGGCTGATAGCCTTGATGGGACTTTTACACTGGTCTTAGGTGTAAAAGCGCAACTTGTCCACCAGGAAACCTGCTGCTGAGACTAGTAAAAGCACGTTGTTTTTGCTTTGTTGTACAATGAGCACAGCACAGCAACTCCACCAAGTCGAGACAACCGCAAATATGAAACAACTCAAATTTACTAATGCTTCACGTCAGAGATCTGTCAATGTTATTTTGGAATCATTAATTCCACATTATTACAGTGTAATTTTATTAAAGTCATTTTAACATTCAAAACCAATGTCCTGATGTGTTTTGGGTGGATGATGTTGCAATTACAACATGACAACAATGTCATATAAAGTTAGGGTTCCTGCTTGGTCTGTATAAAATATTTACTTTATAAATTATCAGTGATTTGGCAGATGCTATTAAACTGAAAAAATAAATTTGGGATTATGTACCCAAGATATTTAATACAGCTTTTCTTAAATGACTTTTTAACAAATCAGGGCCCGGTTTCCCGATAACGCACACTCTTAGCGCGCTAAGAAGACTCTTAAGATATATCTTACGTAAGTTGATTACTTTTCTAAGTGTGTTTCCCGAACTGTCCCTTAGGAGTCTTCTTAAGTCGCTGCCTCTTACGTCCGACGTT
>JAQMYG010000010.1:17031125-17045770 GCA_030014215.1 Clariallabes teugelsi
AGTGTGTCTTGTCTAGTCCAGTTGGTATCCCCATGTCTGTATTGTATTAGTGTGTGTATTCCCTAGTCTGTGTTTGTTTCTTTATTGATAGCATGCTCCATGTTTTATGCCAACTTCCTTTGTTCATGGTTTGTTTGTTTGTTTCATTATTATTATTAAAGACTCTGTTACACCTTAACCCCCTCTGCGCCTATGCCTCACCCACACCCACAGTCCAACATCCAACAGTACCTGACAACATCTAGTGTAAAATAATATAAAAAATTTAATTTAAATTAAAGAAATCAAAGGCTATTCCATGACATTGACTGTAGAATATATTTCATAATAAAGCATTCCCACAGATTTCTGTACTCATAAATCTTATTTAAAAAAGTGTAATGTAATTTGTATTATAATTTCATTTAAATAAATCTCTTGTCCTGATACCAAATATATCAAGCTATTCTAAAAATAGACAAATTCTAGATCATGGGGTCAGGTAACTCTACTCTGTGTATCTACCTGTGGTAATCCAAACAGGCTGATTCACTTCTCCAAACATTCTGGAAACTGAATCAAACCCATGATGAGTTAATAATTAGTTAATACCATTAAAAATATAATTTTTCTTTTTAGCAAATATTGTAGTAATGTTCTGCCTGAGTTAGCTGCTTCATTGGTACTCGATGGATTATTTTTCTGGTTTGTGCTGGTTTTAGCTGTGAAAAATGGACAAAACCAAAATTCCAGTATTCCGTAAAAAGAAAAGAAAAAACAGTCACCTGTAGACATAGATTATATAAATATACAGTATAATGTATATAAATGGCAAAATAATGAATTAGAATAAAATAAAATGTTTTGACATTTCTGCCATTTGTTAGGATATTTATCTATTGTTTTATTAATTGTTAAAAATAAATAATGTATTATGAATATTAATTTAATTAGGTAATGGGTATATGACATTATCAATTGACACTTTCTCATTTGCTACGATAAAGAATACTTTATCGTACAGTAGCAAAGGGGATAAACTCAGGTATCCACATACTTTTGGCAACTATATGCTACAGTATATGTATAACTCCAAAATCCAGAGCATCACTTTAATCAATTATTTAAATAGTTATTGTTATATAAATGTCATCTAGACTGGATTTTAAATAAGATTTAAGATTTTGTAAAGAATCAAATAATTTAATATGTATAAAGATGCACAAAGCATATAAAACTCACCATGCACTGCTCCAGCTGGGACTGTACCACATCCTGCTCCAAGCTGTGGATGCTCAGCACCCCCAGCTGATCCTTCACTTCTTCCAATACACGTTCACATTCTTGCAACCTCTGATCAAAGTTGGCCGGCTTTTGAAAAAGTCGGAACTTTGCTTTCACATCCAATAACTTAGCCTTACAAAAAATCCAAAAACAGTGTGGTTCAATTTAAACTCTGTATAATTGTAAACAATTGAGACTGTCACTCTGCCTTTCTGTTTTATTTATGTTAACAAAAAGACGAATAAAAACTTGCAACAAAACCATATATCTGTACCTGGCATAATGTATATTTGAAATCAGGAAAACACCTTATCCTCCCCTTGTATATTAAGAGTGCCTGAAGAATTTCAAGGAACTGATCCACTTCAAAGTGGCAGATACAGTACAGTGCAAAAGTCTTACCACATTTCTTCATAATTTACTTGCAAAGAGAGAGACTCATACTTTTTTTAATGTAGGCATTTTAAGTAAAATTTTTGGTTCTTATTTGCAGTCTAGTCCCTGTAGCTGAGCAGTAACATAAACATAAAGAACATCTGACTGAAGACATGAACCACTGAGACACAGGTGCAGATGATGACAGATGATCAGACCAGTGATTAGTATAATGCTGATGCTGAATGCTGATGCATCAGCATTGAGTGGTTGGAACAGACGAGAGGGGAAATGAGGTTGCTGCTGATGTTGTTCCATAAACAGTACATTTTTAAGTTGTATCTTTATGCACTTTGCAATCTGTCACAGTAAAACTTTTGCTCTTATTTCTTTAATTTAATTTGCATTACTGTAATTTAAAATGACAAAATGAAGAGTGGCTTAAGACCTTTGAACACTATTGTAGGGTTCTACTGTAAGTCCTACTCTAAAACAATCATGGTTTTCCAAAGAAGAAAATTGGGCATACAGTAGTTTCAATATCCATATTTATAAAATCAAAATTTCTTGACCAAAGCATAGAAATGTGTATGTGTATGTAACCATTTCTGTTCTTTATTCACATTGTACAAAACATGTTTAGGACAACTAACATTTATAACCATGTTGGCAAATAGCTGCCTGTAACTTGTGCAGAAGAAGAAAAAGAAGAAAATATGAACCCATGAAGAAGGCAGTAAATACCATGAATTTACTTTAAAAGCGATATCATGACATGCTTTGCTTATGTATTGGATTTTATGCATCATATATGCATTTTGTGCAAATAAAAAAGCAACCTTTAGAATGCTTACATATGTAGCATCAACCTCAGGGACCATTTTTTCTGAGGCATCGCCACTGGACCGTTTCTTCATATCATCTAAAGCCACTTCATGATCAATCAGTTCAGTTTGAATTTTCTATAATAATAATAATAATAATAATAATAATAATAATAAAAAGATATGTTAAAAGCTGGTATATTCAGATATTTTTGAACATCACTGTACAAAGAATTCAGAAAATCCTTTAGTAAACTAATAGCACCATAGAGTTATGAAGAGAAATATGCAAACCTGAGCTTCCTGTGGTATCTGAGCAGCATCTATACCATCCGCAAGATATGCAGTCAAATGACGATCAGTTGCCTTTAAAGAATCTTGGATTTGGCGCAGAGTTTTGTCATTTTCGTTTGCCCACTGCAAGCTCTTCTCTAGCTGTTGTCGTCTTTGTAACACCTGTGATATTTAATGTGTGTGTGTGTGTGTGTGTGTGTGTGTGTGTGTGTGTGTGAGAGAGAGAGAGAGAGAGAAAGAGAAAGAGAAAGAGAGATTGAGTATGTGCACAACAAAGGTTCATTTATGTATTTAAACGTGCAAATAACAGTTTCGTCAGTACCATGAGTACTGTTATATGCGTACCCTTTGCATAAGTTCATCCCAGCGAATGTTATAATCTTCCACTTTCTTATGAATGAGTTTATCAAGGACTCCTCCATCCATCAGAGTCTGGGCCAACTCACGTATTTGGTTACGATTATATTCAGGATGTTCTTTTACCATGATATCTAAGGACTAAAACAAAAAAAACAGGCAATGAACAGACATTAAATAAAATATGAACTAAATGAAAATATTGCAAAATTAAATCAAGTGTCAACAAAATTGACACTTGAATGACACTTTAAATGGGTGCACTCTACTTTTTGTTTATCTTGGCATATCTTTCAACATTGGTGGTGAACAATCCCCTCCAAAAGTATTGGAAAGGTAACGTAAGGCCAAATCTGTTTACCAAATCAAAAGAATTGGCCTTGCGTTTATTTTTTTCATCACTAAGGATCAGTGAGCATCTTGCAGAATGCACTCATGATGAACTCTCAGGATCTGCGTAAGAACTGTCAAGATATACCTACCAACTCTTAGAAAGTACTTATCTGTGTGAATTGAACTTTAAGCTAGCTCTTGTGAAGTGTGGACTGATGATAGATAGATAGATACATAGATAGATACATAGATACATAGATACATAGATAGATAGATAGATAGATACATACATACATACATACATACATAACAGACAGTTCAAAGTCCAAACACTTACAGTCAGAGCTTCATTTAATTCGTCTGCTCCCCCTTGAAAGTTCTCCGTCTCATTAAGTTTCTGTTCTAGTAGATCCAGCCAGGAGTTTTCCTGTTCTAAGTAGCACAGCAATTCACACCAGCAAGCCCACACCTCCTGCAATTTATACAAATGGGATATTAGGATGGACGATCTTAATGAATGATTGGTGCAAACCTTTCTACACACATATACACGCATTATATAATATATATATATATATTACCTCTAAAGTCTTGCACTTTCCATCAAGTCGACTGCAAAGTCTTTGGTAGTTGGACGTCAATTCATCTAGTTTTTCCTTTAGGGCCTCATGGGCTGTGGGTGGCGCCTTCGCAATAAAACTGGTCACTTTATCTTCCAAAAGGTTTACCTTTATTTCTTTCTGGTGTATTTCTTCTTGAGCTCGCTGAGTGTTTATAAGTGGAATGAAATAACACACATAAGAGACATTCAAGGCAGGTTGTTTTCTTATGTATTTTGTTTCACAAAAGTCTTTGTGATGTTAAAGAACTTTAAAATAATTTTGCAGGTAGGATTTACAGTCCTGTATCCATCTCTATTAGCACAAAATGTATCAACACCCTCTATTAGCCTATATTGTGGCATAATTGATTAATAAGAAAGTAAACAAGCAAACTTAAACTCAGTCAAAGCCTTCATAGTTCTATAATATCCAAATAAATATGTAAAAAAGGCACTTTAAATCAGACAGCTACTATATGGAACTCTTATGTTTGACAGGAATACCTGGAAGCAACATTTACACTTACATTTTGAAATATTGTACAAATAAGACACTTTGCCCTTAATATTTTTGGTCATAAAAGGCCCTACAACGTTAGAATTATTTATGCACACCTAGTGCAATTGATTCAGTTGATCAGGCATTATTCTGATGAAAGGAAATTTAAACCATGACAAATTATTAAGGTTCTTGAAAAACTTATCTTTCCACTCTTGAAACTGTTAGGGACAATAATCTGTTTTTGAAAAGCAACATAGTATAAAAACCAAGGCTTCCAGATTGAAAAACACAAACCTTAAGTTCCTCCACTGCTGTATGAAGTTCTTCAGGTGTTTTATAATGAAAATCACTCTCCAGGTAATCTTCCTCTGCTTGTGTAATCCACTCTTGCATCTCTTGCATCTCCTTCTTTAAACTCACTGTCATATCCAGTCCACCTTTCAAGGCAGATTTCTTCGCATACGCCTACAGAGAAAACCACAAATTCACAACAGCAATCCAAATAGGCACACTTAAAATCCTCAGATCAATTAAGTTTTATTTTTTAACACAAAATCAGAAACTTTATTAAGACTGCTAATTGTTACCTGTTTGCAAATCAATTCCCACTGAGAATTTAGTTCATCAAGCAGTTTCTGTATTTTCACAGCAAATGGTGGCTCTGCGTCTTTTTTCAAGACATGTCCAACCTCATTGATGCCATTAAGACTAGGCTGGACAGTGTGAATGTCATTAACTAAGGCCTGGTAACAAAAAACACAACAAATAATAATAAAAAAATCAGTCAGTCCCTCCATCCATTTGTATTGTCAGGACCATTTAGTCAACACAGAAACGCAGTAACTAAAGCCTCACCGTGCACTGTTCTAGCTGCTTCTCCAGAGCCTCTGAATCTCCTAAAGCTGGCCACTCCTCATTCAGAAAAACATCAACCTCAGCCATCCACTTCTGCAGGGTCTTTGTGTCATTCTAATTGTAAAATATATTTTTGTTGCATTAGAGGATAAATGTTTTATATTATTTAAAAATACCACTACTGTGTGAATAAAATATCATAAAAGATGCTGGTTAGGTTCATTTAAATGTCGTGCGAGTAATTCATTATTTCCACATCTAAATTAAAATGCAATTCAAAAGTAATAATTACATTAATTAAACTCCATAATCCCCAAACACACACACACACACACACACACACACACACACACATACACACACACACCTGAAGAATAGACCTACATTATAAATGTGCTCTCTTGAATATATTTTCAACTTTGTCTCAACCTTGTCTAATATGTGAGCTAATATCTATTAAAGAATATTTCTATCTCTTGGATAGAAGGCTGCAAAGTCTTAAAGCTAAAACAACAAGAGTGAGGTACAGCTTTTTTCCTGAAGCTGTGAGGATAATGAACTCAAAGAACTTACTAACGTAACGTGAACACTCAAAATGACTGATGCAATTAGGGTTATATTTTCTAAACATTGTGTGTGTTTAGTCACTTATTACTATATGCTTAGGTTTTATTGGCCTATATACATTTAGTGCCGGTCCCAAGCCCGGAAAAAATGGGAGGGTTGCGTCAGGAAGGGCATCCGGCATAAAACCTGAGCCAAGTTGTAGTGCGGACTGGATATTCCGCTGTGGCGGAACAACAACATACATTTAGCTATCTTTAGAATGTTATTATTATTAGTGGTTCTTGCGAAGCGAAGCACTACTATTGTTATCTTGGAGGCTTATTATATATTTTTTCTTCTTCTTCTTCTTCTTCCATACAAAAATTTGGTGCGTAACTAGTCCCGCACCGTTTGTTGTAGACCCATGAATGAGGTGTCAAATCATGCAGCTTATTCGGGAATGGGGTGCTGTGACTTTTCTAAGGGGTGGGCGGTTAATTGCCACCGCAGGGGCCCAAAAAGCAGGGGCCCAAAAAATCCCATAGACTTAACATTGAGACCAACATCAACTGTGACATCATAGCTATGACTATGATGCCACGGCAAGCACCACTCACATTTTCTTCAGGAAATGTGCCTAATTATAATTATTATTATTATTATTACTTCTATTCTTTTTTAATGTTGTATGCTGATTCCGGGAAACAAGTTTAATTCTTTCATGTCTAACATGTTGAATTACAAAAACCTAAACCTAAACTAATTTTATTGATGTTTCCTTTTTAATATTTCAGTTAAAGAACAAACTACATATGGCCAAAACATAGTATTGGTAGAGTTTCGGTATTATATGGTTACCTAAAAAAAAAAATCAACATTAATACTGTGTTTTGACAATTCATTAGAAATAAAAGTAGACATAATAAGGTGCCAGACAAATTGAATCCTGTGTTAATTCTTTTTTGAGCCTAATCTTTAGGAGGTGAAATGCATGCTCAGGTTAAGGTCTGCTGATTGACTTGACCAGTCTGAATTTGAAACCTTTTTTTCCAGACACTAACCCTCAACCCTGGAAGCACGAGGTCACAGTGCTAAACTCTATGCCACTGTGCCACCTATACTAAAACATTTTTTTTTAATTGCTATATTTTTATCTTTTATAGAAGCGTTGATCTGTTACAAGTCCTGGTTTCACTGCGTTTGGGAACTATGATGCATTTCACAGTAATCTTCACAATAAATAAATAAATAATTATTGAAATAACACTACAACGCTCAAGAGATGTGATTGCTTTCTGTACAATAGAGATAGCAGTGTGTGAAAAGGTGTTGCATTTGCCATATCTGGTTACATTCACTGCAGTCGTGGCCTCTAAACAGGTCTGAACCATTTTCTAACCACTGGGAGCATGGATGTGTATGCGTTTGGACGATGCCAAAATGGATGTTATGCTGCACATATCTGTCAAAAAATCTTCCAAGGAAGACATGTTGGCCTCCCACTTAACGAACTACTTAAAGTACTCGAAATAGCTAGTGTGCATCTATGCTTCCTAATGATGATTCTGTGAAGGTTTGGTCAAATTCATATGAACTTTTTAGGAGACATGTCATTTGATAGTGTTTCAAAAGTGGAAGAAAAGCCCCGAAAATGCCCTCTAACCAGGCTTAGTGATTAACTACAGTAATAAAGTATGAGAAATAAACATTTCAACACCCACCTGGAACTGCTGCAACTTGGATATGTGATCCTGCAACAGCTCTATGTTTTCTCTTAGTTGATCCCACATATGTCTCCAACAGGCCATCATATTGTCCATCTCAATGTGATACTTTTGAGATATTTCAGGGGGGGCTTTCTGGTACACCTGTTCAGCCATCCTACTGAGATCATCCTTTTTACTCTGCTGCTCTTGTTGTGCTGCTTGAATTGTCTGAAAAATACCATTGCTAAATTAATTTATTGATTGTATGTAGCCATGTATGGCTTCCTCAAGTCACACTTTTGAAAAAAGCTAATCATCTCATCCAGGATATGCTTATATATATTTTTTTCCTTCTTAATAATGGCCCATGGTTGGTACATATTAGCACGTTATACCGCTCCGTACACAATACAGAAGTTATCTACATTATAAGAGCAAATACTTACCACCTTTCCATCTAAAAAGTCATTGTAAGAAACCAAACTGTGATAAGATTTCACTATGTCTCTGGTGTAAACACATTTTTAATAACATGGAAATTATACATAGTCAATTCAGGTAAATTCTAATTGTTAAGGGTTATTAAAATCTCTCATGTGCACGGGTCACAATGTTGCATCCTCATTGACCAGGTGGCCAATTACTTTTAGAGGAATCCGGACATAGATAGCAAGAAGTAAATTGCATGTTTTCTGGATAAAATGGCCAATTCTGCTAATTTAGGCATTTCTTTTTCTAGAAATAACAAAACAAAACCTTACTGTACCCTTTACTGTAACACTGGGCAACATTGCACATGCAAGGCATTCTTCCTGGGTTAAAAAGTACTTTCTTGGATAATAACAGCATGACACTATAGAATATACTTGCATGTACTTGCCTCCTTGAGTTAAAAACACCCTTAAACAAATTCTGTCTATAAGATGTAAAAAATATTTAGAAATAACAATTATATACCAATTATTTACAGATTGGAAAACCAGAACCTACTAATATGTCACTGCCTACTGCCTACAGTAGTACACGATAGCACAATTCCTCTAGACTTCCTGCATAACCATGTTATAGGGTTTTGACAGATGTGCAAGGTGGTATACAGGTGTTTCAAAGCTAATTTTTCATTTGAATTTTCATGTTGTTTTGGCACAACACTTAAAATGCATACACCAGATACTAACACAAAGTGCTATTTCAAGACATTTTTAATTTTAACAAACCATGGTGTCTTTCAGCCTTTGCTCCATGATTGTGTACTCAGTTACAGCTGTAGAAGGTAGTTTGTCTTCACATTGTTGCAACCATGCCATTAGGGTTGCCATTGCTTCCTTGTAGTGTGCAGGTGGAAGGCTAGTCTGGACTACAAAAAAATAAAACAAACAAACACAGATTTAAGATAAATCATAATTGTTTATGTCTCAAAATCCTTGCAATTTCTTTTTAAATTTGGTTTCCCTTCAGGGAATAAGTATATAGTCAGCTCCATAAATTTTCAAGACAAATAATTCCAAAAGTTATTAATTTTCCCCCCTCTGTACAATATCACCTTGTATTTGAAATGAATCGCTGAAGATGTGAGCCAAATCCAGACTTTAACTTGCTGTTTACACAACTCTTAACACGAAGTCCAAAGAGTTGTCTATCCAAGTGAAGGTGAAAAAACATCACTTCTGGCCAATACAACAGATTGAAACATTCTTAAAAAGAAGGAATTAATCCGCAAGCTCGGCAACAGCAAAAGGCCTGTTTTTTTCTGTTTGGTTCATTAGTGACTTTACTGAGGGGACGAAGACTGTTCTTTTTTTGGTTCAAAATTTTTGACTGATAACATTCTAGTGTTATCTTTCCTGCTCAGGGAAGCCTCTCTTCATAAAGAGCCCTAGGGTTGAAGAGCACTGAACCCCCACTCTGGTGTAATTTGCATATTTTGGGCTCTTTTCTTTTATAGTGTTAAGTGGAAAGAGAATGCCGCTGGACAGAATGACATTTATAACACAGGGTTTTTCCACAGTCAAAAACAAGAGAAAATTATGTGCACTAATGGAGTTTAAAAAGGAAACACATTATCACTCTGCAGCGCACACACAATCCACCCCCCTCCCCCGAATAAAATACCCATAAGGCAGTTCACTTAAACATCAACCCTTCTCTCTCTAACATAGTGTAATCATGAGCTTCACTGCAAAATCCATAACTGTTCACAAATCTGACAATATAATAAATTTAGTAACAAACATCACAGTATATTGTGTACCAATCGGTTTCAGCCAATAATCACTTAATTTTTACAGCTCAGTTGTCTCTCAACTGGCCGATCACATAAACTGGTATTATTGTGATGATGCAAAATATATGAGTCGACACCACACATACCATCGCCAGTCAGGGAATATTATTAATTCTCTTCAAAAGGTTTCAAATGTGCAATATGCAAAGTTTTTTCTAAAGCAAAGCCATATGGGAGAACATCAGCCAAAGGCTTTAACACAACAAACAAACGCAGTGTGAATAAGCAGAGGCGTTCAAAGAGCTCGAGCCTCAATCTGCAGAGAGTAAAAAGACTTAAACCTTTATCACAAAAATAATAATCAAGAGAGAAATAAAGAGCGGTTCCCAGCTCTGGCCGAGGCAGCCCGGGTTTACCTTACCGCTCCATGTATGCGGGCATGACTGCCTCGCCAAATACAATGTGTCGGATGTATGTTAATTTAAAAATGTTTAGTGCAGAGGGTCGGTTTGTTATTCATTGACACAGCCATGTTCCATGTGCTGCATGTTATAACAAGTGAGTATACTGTAGTAGGACAGTCGTATTTTAGAAGCATTTCATTGTGTGACAGCCACTTGCTTTTGCTCTTTAGTCGAGCATAGTCTGTTCTATTGTTTTCAGTTTCTTAAACTTTTTTTGTTTTTAAAATCAGCATTTTTAGGAATCTGTGCTAAAATTCTGATTATAAGATACTCATTTTAGGATAACATGTGTTAGTGCATGCACTCATAAATACAGTATGCTGTGTGTACAAAACAGTTTGTGTTGTACAGTGCCTTCACACATCAAACATTACTCACCTAATACAAGCTGTTTCTCTCTTGCCCGTAGGTCAGCAAGAACACTTTGGTAGTGCTCCTGAAATGCAGCTGTATCAGCATCAAAGAGCACCTGTGTTTCCTCCTTTTCCCTTAGCTCCTGAAGTTGTTCATGTAAGTGCTTCACTTCTGGCTCAAGCACTGACAGTCGAGCAATCTCATCCTACAAACAGGAATAAACATTTCTTTTATTAACGAGGTTGATGACAAAAACAATCAAGTATATAGAGATGTACCGTAGCAACGGGTCAAATGTTCATGCTTGCATTCATGTAGTAAGTTCAACTACTGTATCATATAACCAACAGCATTAACATGGACAGACAACACTGATAATTTATAAAGAAAATATATTCACTTTGGTGAACAATGATTAACTTTAGACTTTAGAAATGATTAAAAAGAAAACAAATTTATTCCTATTTCCTGTGGCAGTATATTTCTCTTCTTCAATTAGCTTTGCTTAGTCTACTTCAACTGATCATTGTTTCCACTATTACTATTACATAAGGTGACTATAAAAAGTCTACACAGCCATGTTTAAATAGCAGGTGCTTGTGATATAAAAATCAAACCAAGATAAATCATGTCAGATATTTTTACACTTTAGTATTTGCTTGAATGCTATACCCAGGCTGTGCAGGCTTGTTTCTCACTGTATATACATTTACGACTTTTGGCAAACGCCCTTATCCAGAGCGACTTACATTTTTATCTCATTATACATCTGAGCAGTTGAGGGTAAAGGGCCTTGCTCAAGAGTCCAATAGTGGTAGTTGTGCTGGGGTTTGAACCTGTGACCTTCTGATGCATAGTCCATAGTCCAACACCTTAACTACTGACTAGCCCTGACCCCTGACAGTGTGTCCCAGTTTGTATCACACCTTTTAACAAGCATTTTTAAAAATAATTTGAGGATAAACGCACAGTTACGCCTGGAACACTACGTAGGAAAGGGCATAAGTTATCATTAAAATCTGACATAACAAAACCAAAACAAAGGTAAAGCAGAATATATATCAAATGATTGAACATTTATCTTGTTTTACACAATACTCAATAAATTAAGGACCATATTTGCGGTTAACATCTAAGCTCCAGTTATGCAGGAAGGGTTGATGTGAGTTGAGTTCTAATGATGAAGGTTTATTTAACAGGTTAACCAAGTAGTGTGACTACTTTTGTTCTTTCAATTCTTTTCCGTTTTTGACATTAAAATTTGACATTAAATGGTTATACAGTAGCTGTTATAATACGATGAGCTGAGAGAATACCAAGTACTGTGAAAGAGGGGCAGATTGAGATGCTCAGGATCTCAGGATGACTTACTGTTCTAAGTGTAAAAAATAAGTGTGTATTTACATGGATCATAAACTGACATTAATATGAATTTCCAACAAGAAGTAAACTGTTGAAGGTAAAGGAGCTTCCCAAAGTTCATAGAGTGAAATTATTAAACATCATTTAAATGGAAACAAACACTACAGACTTTCAGTAGGGTTAAATTTTAGGGTTACACCCAAAACCATAATTTATATGTGAATTTGAGGATGTATTCTCAAACCTTTTCTTTGGAGACATTAATATGGATTTTGAGAATTAAGAAGAAGCTCTGAGAATAGTGTATAAAAAGAACTTGACAAATCTTAGGTTTTCTGAAGGGCAGTTTCGAAGCTCAACTGTAAGAGCTCTGGTAGTAACTTTCTTGGCAGGAGTTGACCTCACCTAAACCCTGGTTAATCCATAAATGGACATATGGGTGGAAAAAAATAAGCCTGGATGTTGTTACCTGGGTGTTGCTACCTAACTCAGTTCCCAAGCACAAGCTTACATGTACTGTAGCTTTAGCTTAGCTAATATTACCTACATATATAATATTACTAGTATAGCCCTCTTACATCTCAGACTATTTATTGGTACCTTGTATAATGAAGACTACAGCAGAGTCAGAGCATTCTCTTACAAACTATGTGAGTACCTGAAGAATGTGGGAGTAACTAGAGAACCTAGAATAAATGCACGAGGAGAACAATAAACTCCACAGACCGCAATCAAACCCTCCACCCTGGAGGTACGAGGCCCCAGTGTTAACCACTATACCATCTTGCTGCCTACTTTTTATATTACATCATAGGAAAAATACCTTTTTGATATGTACTGTACAGTATAAATAAAAACAAATAAATAGTATTTATAAACTATAAATAGTTTGATAAGTTCTAGTTTTTATTATACTGTAGTCACTTCCCTTGTTTGCATCTTCTAAAGTTTCAGACTAATTCTCTTATGATCCTTATCACATTATGAAGTTGTGGCTTGAAAATCAAGCTCTTAAAAACAAAATAATTAAATCCATTACATACAGTAACAAAGCCCTTTTTACAAAGAGATCACATGGGTGAGAAACTATGCATAAAATGTTTTCATTTGTGTCAATCTGAAAAAAAAACTTTCTTACTTGATTTGAATATACAAAGGCATATTTTATAGTATTATAATAAAAATAAAAAAATGTAATGAATAAAAGATGCCCCTATACAGTATTTAAATTTTTATGCTATAACAAAAATGTTTAGCAAAAAATTTTTATGCAGTGTTGGCTTATGAACTATCTTCTTCTTGCTAATTCTTGTTCAAATATGCTTTCCTCCTATAGTAAATGAACCTTGTTCTCTCTTGGTAAGGGCAATTAGAAAAGAGAGTGAATTAACTAGTCTCTAGTTAAGTAAGGAGGGTATTTATTTTATTTTTCTAAAGCCATTAAGTTTTTATTTGTTTTCTATTATCGACGCACACAGTTTAGCACATGCAGTGGGTAAAGGGCATTACCTGGAAATACACAGGAATAGACAGTCCTGCATATGGACACAAAACAGACAGACATTGAAAGACACATCTAAAGAGGAACAGAGCCCCATGCACAGTGAAAACTTAGTTGGTTACCCTGCAGCGCTCAAGTTGGATCCTCAGTGGCTCTGGCTCACAGGCTGGAGGCTGCTGAATTTTTAGCCAGTTCTCTGAATTTGATACTATTTGCTCCAAGTTGTGAAAGAGATTGTAGAAAGCCAGTAGTTTAGTCTGGTAGGCCAGCCATGCTAGCCTCTCAGCCAGCAGAGAACAAAACTCAACCCACCGGGCATGTAACTGCTGAGAGGCTTGCTGAATATCATCAGAGTTTTGACCATCTATAAAGGAAAAAAATATTAATTATTTAATTTGGCATACAGAATAAAAAAAAAAATCTTGTTCATAAAGAATGTTTCCTGGATGCTTTTTCTTGAAACCAACTTCAGCTGGTGTCCATTCCAAAGACTAGGATTTAAGGTTTAGTGAAATATCATTTAAGTCACAGAAATCTGTATATTTAGGTGTTAAATGTATTTTTTCCCAAAATAAATTCTCAATCCTAGTTGCAATGCTCTTAAAATGGAGTTTGGAGATCATTGTAGTTGTGGAAATACCAATCCACTAAAAACTAAAGGCAAAGTTACTTTTGTGCCTATTTAATTGACTAATTTAACAAGAGTTAAATACAAATAGGTATGCAAATAAATTAACTAGACCATGTATAGTATATGGAATGACAATAAAAACTCTCTAATCTCTAATCAATAAAGCCAACTTGGACCTTATTTGTCCCTTTCTTTTAGCATTAAAGAAAAAACTCTTTTTAACTGAAGCATACAGGTATAGCAGAGGTGGAAAGAGTAATAAAATTTTATACTCAAGTAAAAGTACTGTTACTTTAGTGAACTTTTACGGAAGTACAAGTAAAGTTACCCTTATAAAAATCTACTCGAGTAAAAGTAAAAAGTAGCTCATTAAAACCAGCGGGGGTGGGATGGGGGATGGAACACCCTTGCATAATAAATCTGTTGCCTTTGTTGTGCTTGAAATCAAAGTGG
>JAQMYG010000010.1:17047960-17059238 GCA_030014215.1 Clariallabes teugelsi
CACCTGTGTCTCCCTCAATGTGTGCTCCTATTTAAACCAGTCGACCCCGTAGCTCACTGTTCGTCCACCGTTGTCTCAGTCACATTCGAGTTGCATGTTGAGCAAACTGCCTGGTTCGCAGTGACTTTCACTACTCTCTTATTTCAGGATTAACAGCCTCGCTCCTTTTCCGTCAGTGGACAGTGGCGTGTTGGAACACTGAACGTGTCCTGGACTAAAGAGTTTTTAAGAGACATTTTGTGTTTTTCTGGTTTGGGATCTTCTGAGCGTTCGAATTTTAGTTTCATTAATAAATACCTCAAGTTGTGAAAACTCTGCATCTGCGTCTTTCCTTCACTGAGCAGACATGACAGGTATAAATAAATGGACTCCTCTAAATGTAAATTAACACTAAATGTCCTCAAAAACAAGCTTTTACTTTAATTGAATAGTTTCACACCGTTTTAGCTTCATGTGTTAATCATAAAATTTTATGTCACCAAATGATCAAAAAAAAAGAAAAATCTTTAAATAAAAGTGAATGTGTTTACCACTTGTGAGCTGATCTACTAGGGCCTGAGCTGACCGTGTGGCTTCTTGTAACTTTCTAAACCTCTCTGGTTTTTCTTTATCAATTGCCTACAAGATATTTAAAAGAGAAACAAACACATTGATCAATATAATATGTGTACATAAACAACAGTTTAGGAAAAGGCGTTTAGTTAAATATTCATTCAATGACATGTGTATCATGCTGTCTGATCTCACCAAGACTTTCTCATAGAGGTCTGCAACACTGCCCTCTTTGCGTGAAATTGAGAATTCAGGACTCTGCAAGGTGGCTTCTGAGCGGGTCATAAAACTGTGAATCTCTGTGAAATCCACATCAAACCTGAAAAGACAAATTACTGATCAGGATTGTTAAAACAAAAATGCTGACTTTGTGTCTGGTGGGTAATTATCGGTGCTCACAGAAACAAGATGTAATGAATACTGTAGAGCAGGGCTTTTCATTTGGATTGAAATGTTGGGCAGGTCATGATAAGAATCCCAAATGAGGAGAGTGCAAAACAATCACATTAAGAGTTACAGAGAAAGTAAAGTATATCAACAACATAAAAGTGAATCAATTTTGTATTTTATATTTTGTATCATTGTTGTATCAAAATACAGTACCAGTAAAAAGTTATATGAAATATATGTCACTATAAAATGCAGAAAACCCACTGTAGGTTCTGCTTTTGTCACCTTTAGGTTGTAATACTGCAATACTTTGCTTTCTAAAATTGAATAAACAAGCTCCAGTTATTTTTAAATGAGGCATTTAGAGTCACAAGTAGAACTGGAACATTATTAGATCATATCTCACTGCCTTGCCCTCCCACTAAAGCATGTATTTAAGCACCAGAAGATCCAATCATTAGGAATATCACTCAAAACAACCAATAAAAATTAAAAATTAAAATAAAATTTTTTCCACTAGCCTTTGAGCAACACAGAGCTGAGAAAACACTCTTTCATTCTAAGATTGAAAAAATGTAAGTTGCTATAGGGGCGTTTGCCAAATGCTGTAAATGTAAATAAATGCCACAGCCTATTTGAGACACAGCCAATTTTTCCTTCCTTCTGTGACACATCAAAAGTCCTCTCAATCTGGTTTCAAGGACATGATAACAAATTCAATGTTCTGGCCTTCCCAGTTGCTAGATCTGACTCCAATACAAAACAATTGGGATGTGATAAAACAGGATATTTACAGAATAAAAATGCACTTGAAAAGTCTGCAGCAACTGCCTGAGGCAATCGTGTCAACCAGAATCTCAAAAAGAATGATTCCAGCATCGTGTCGAATCCCTGCCATGAAGAACTGATAGTTTTCAGAGCAAATGGAGGCCTTTACTAATAGTAGCATTAAACTCCATATGCAGTTTTAAGGGAGTGTATGATGATCCAGCATTCATCACAGGGTGTTATTTTTGGGGGGATTGAGTGTGGGATAAGCTGGAAATCTGAAAGAGAATCTCACCTCTTGCGAAGCTCTGAGTCCACAACAATCTGACGCTTCTTTTGAGGTGGAGGAGTAGTCAGACGCTCTTTAGTATGCTTCACCACTTTTTTCTGATGCATAGTAATGCTGGTTTCAACTGTCGTGTCTGTACTTTCAGACTGGGATGGAGTAGGACTTGTTGGAAGCTATGAGAAATATAAGTTAAAGAAAAGATACTGACATTTGAAACAAAAAACATTGATATAAAATGTATACAAATGAAAGAACAAAAAAATATGAACATTTTATAAACTATAAAAGAGAACATTGTAACATAACATCACCTTGATGCTGGTGAGCTGAAGGGACTGTACTAGTTTGTCCCACCGTTGAGCTAACTTTTCTAACTTTGCTTCAAGTTTTTCGGACGCCTGCTTATTCCTCATGCTTGACAAGAGATCTTGAACAAGGGAGCAAAGTTTGTCCATGGTGGGTCTTTTGAGCTCAATGTCTGCTTTCAAAATCTGTGTAAAACAATCAATTGTAAAATTTACAGATATTTTATATAATTATTCACATTCTTCGTGTTTGTTTATAATGTTTAACAACAATGATCCCAAATAAAAACTTCGATTGGTGTTATGTGTGAATCTATTCAATCTTCTTTGTATGTATACAAACAACCACAGTTTATACTTAATGTACTAAAATAGTCTATTGTAAATAGTTCTAATAGTTCTAAAATAGTTTAGTTTTTTTAACTAAAAAATAATGCACCCAATAACTTACAGCAAGCTTTCTGAGACTGGCCATCACTTCATTGTGATCAGTGGAATCACAACTTTGGATAGAAAGCAACAACTGCTCCTTCTGAGTTAACCAGGACTCAAATGTATGCTGAAAAAAATGGTTGGAATGTTATTATAATACATAGACACATTAGCTCTGGTGACTCTGCTGACACCTAACATTACCAATATCATTAATAATAAAACAACATGTAACTATACAATGTAAATTTGATAAAAAAATATTCCATGTTAAGATGAAATTACAGTTTTTTTTTCTAATCAGTACCTGTTCATCAGTGAAATGATGCCAGCTCCTCAGGATCTTCTGAAGGAGCATCCAACGCTCTTCTGTCCATTTACAGATGGCTTCCCATCGCTGTCCAAGATTCTGTAAGGTGAAAATATAGGAAATTTTAATATTTTTTCACTAAAACTAAGCGAGTGCTGTTTCCTGCATTACCATGGTTGGATATTTGGCAGCCCAAAGTTCTAGACTTGATAAGTATGTAGATGAAACTGGTCGTCATTTAGAACAACCTGACAACTCTAGATATTGGTTCTAGTATCATTGTATCAATACTATGACTTTAAAATATAGATTTAAATGTTACATTTCCTTATTGTGAATACACATAAGTATAAGAAAAATTACATAAAGTTGAGAAATGAACAAATAATGTTCCTTATTGGTAAGTGTACCAACCCAGGTGCTTTAATGTGTAGCACAGGTGTAACATGTGCTACACTTGAAAAGTATTTGATATGAAATAGTAGTGTCAACTATCACACATTCTCATAAGAAATACATTCCATTCAGACTTAAATGACCAGTTTCGACAAGTGATAAGTGCTAATTACATTGATAAGTAGTTATTTAACATTTATGTAAATAATAAAGAAAATACAAGATTTGTATGTTTTAACTGTATTTCCTTATATTTATATTTAATTAATTATTTCATTCTTTATTCATTTCATTCTGATGTCTTAATGCACATAAAATAATTTACTCTCTTACTGTGGGTTAAGAATGCTGGTAATAAATATTCACCTGAAGTTTCTCTTCTAGTGCCACTGTAGCACTGTCTCCACTGCTTTCATCCACAACTACAACCATGTGAGTCAGAGAATTTACTCGCACCTGCTCTGTTTCCAGATCCTCTTGTAACAGCTTTATGAACACAAAAAACAAGATAATAATTAAATATTTACAAATGTCATTTGGCTCAGGAAGTGGATAAAGTATCCAAATCCCTTACTTGAATAAAAGTATAAAAGATACCCAAGGTAGAAGTAGAAAGTAGAAGTGCTCCAAAAATTTCTGCTTGAGGTTAAAAGTACAACAGAACTTGCCTTCAAATCTACTCAGGTATTAAAAGTAAAAGGCATGTGATTTATTACTGCTCTATTGTTTTATTAATATCATTATTATTATTATAAGACTCTACAAGGTGACTCTATTCATTTTATGGAAGAAGGGACTAATATCAGTCAGAGCCCACAGATCTGTTAATATAGGGTCAATAAATCAATCAACACTGATAACAAAATATTATAAGTAGGAGTCAACATGCAGGTGAACAATTTCCACTGGAGAAACCAAACTGGCTCTAAAAAAGGATTTAAAACAGGACAAATATGTTTATTTTCACATTGCATGATATTTGTCTATATCTCTCTGATTACTAGAGACCAATGTTTTATATTTGCCATGCATTTGGCATGTCAGACACGAGGCAGTTTAGTATAGGATAGGATCACAGCCAGTGGAAGCTGAATTTGGAATAATGTCAACTTAAGTTAAACTAATATTTTTAAACATACTCTTCTGCTACCTATTGTGTTACAAATAAAAACTCTATTATCTGCATGTCAAAAAAATGAAAATAAACCCAGTACAATATCTTGTAATATATCAGAAATTTGCAGTGAAGATTTTACTATTTTATTTGCTAATTTTTCTGCATTTATATGCAAACCATACAATTTAATTAAATTACTTATTAACTTTGGTTTACCTTGTGCTCTTCAATCTGATGTTTTATATCTTCAGGGTCAGGACCCAAAGGCTGAGCTTCTATTTGCTTAATTCGAGCTTCGGTAATGTCTAACCAAGTGGAGAGCTGTTTCAGCTGCTTATTCTGCAGGTCCATTAAAACTTCATGAAGCCTTGAAATCATGATGCACAACCGACAGTTAAGACAAGTTTCAAATACACTATACAGCCAAAAGTTTGTGGACACCTGACCATCCCTCCCATATGTGTTTTGCCACAATGTTGGAAGCACAGAATGGTGTAAGGCTGTAGCATTATAAATTCCCTTTGCTGAAATTAAGAAGCCAAACCAGTTCCAGCATAACAATGCCCTTGTGCACAAAAATAGGTCCAATAAGACACAGTGTGCCAATGTTGGTATAGAAGAACCTGAAAGACTCTTTTGGGATTAATTGATCTCCTGTGCCCCAGACCTCATTGTGAAAAATCAGAGCCTGACATTTCAGTGCTCGCTTGGCAAATCCCCACAGCCATGTTCCAAAAATCCAGTGAAAATCTCCAGAATAATGAAAGTGATTGTCTGTATACTTTAGTAATGGTACAGTATACAGGCATTAAATATGGAATAGGATGTTCAAAAAGCACATGTGGAAGCAATGTCAAGCGTCCACGAGTCTTTGACCATTTAGAAAAGAAGAGAAAATGACATGCTGTACATTACACTGACACATGCTGACACACTTCCTGCTGCTGGTAAAACCAAAACACCAGTAGAGTTAAAAAAACAACAAAAAAAACAAAAACAAAGATGAGACAATCTACCATCGAGAACCTATTGACATCATGCTGACAAAATCTGATGTAAGAATCTCTGATGGATTAGGCAGTATTTAAAAGACTCTTTTTTATTTCAAAATTAAATACTTTTAACCCAATTGTAATATATATATATGACAGATCATTGGTGTACAGAGTATTGTGAATATTTTTTACTTTTTCCCAATTTGCCTATCACTAATTTTTTTTTAAGTTAAAAACATTTTTTTAATCTATTTTTACAAAAATATAAATTGGGGTGTTCAATCTTTTGTCAGTCTGTGACGGCCAGCACTTCTAATAAGTATGGAAAGCTTTGTGAGTTCTTCAGGTATGGCAAACAAAAACTGTAACTGAGCCAATAAAAGTATGGAGAAAATTAGCTGATTTTTTTCAGTGACTCTTTGATAATAACAGAAAAGCATGTGAGCTGCCAATAAACACCTACAGATGCACAGAGTCACTGAAAACAGAAAGATGCAGCTTGGAAAGAAAAGTGACCTATTACCAGTTATAAAGAGCGGGTATATGAGTAACACTCGCCTTTCTGTCAGCTCAAACTAGTCTGGCCTTTCATTTCTGACCAGTCTCATCAATAAGACAGATGTGTCTTTTTGATAGGCTGAAGACAAGTTATCCTTCAATTTCATGATCATTGATGTTGAACATTCTGAACCACTTTGGTCGGAATTATAATTCATGGAATTATGGCCTTCTTCAACATGTTTGCGCTGTCTCATTACTGTACTGTGCTTGAAGTCTTTGTAAATGCCAATAGATTTTAAGCATTCATTCACAAGAAATTTCAGTTCCCTGGGTGACTTGAACACCCCTGTGACATACAGTATTTAATTTCAATTATATGCATTAGAAATAAATGACCTTTTTTAGTTTTTGGTTTCATTAAGCAAAATTTAAGAAAACTGCACCCAAATAATTAGAAACATTTATAAAATTAAGTTGATACAAATGAAGTTTTCTTATTCATTTCTTTTTTACCTGCTTTGTCGTTCCATACTGGACACTCGTAAATGTTCCCAGCGAGAGTTTAACAAATTCATCTGCTCCCGAATTTCATTCTCCACATCTTCAGTCAGCTGACCTTCAGCCAAGAGGATGCTCCCTGCCTTTAGCACATTACCTACACTTCCCTGATGAGCAGTAAGCTCAATCATGTAACGCTGGAGATGATGTGTTATCCAACACACACATAAACAAAGACAAAAAGAAAAAGATTCACATCACAATTCAGAAAAACAAAATCTTCACCCTGACAGTCTTTTACTGTACATTTTATTCTCGCATGCTGCTCTAAGATGTGCTCGTATCCTCAATGTTGTTTTAATCGTTTAGCTCAGCATTTTCATTTAGCAGCCAGAGTGTAGTAGAATTTTGTTTGCATCTTTGCGCATAAACAAGTGAAAACATATGTTCGGAATTTTATTTTACTTCTGGCACAGAATACCTCCAATAGATATTGTGTACATACACTGATCAGCCATAATATTAAAACCACTGACAGGTGACATGAAAAAGTTGATTATCTTTTTACAAAGTCACCTGTGAAGGGGTGGGATATACTGTACATTAGGCTACAAGTGATCATTCAGAAGGTTCTTTGCATTGATGGTGTAAGGCCCTATGTGTCTGACATGGATCAAATTGTGATACAATTATGTAGTGCTTGCTACATAACTGCATCAGAGCATGTCTGACTGTATGTCTAGTGGCATATTCCTGGTATGCAATGGTTAATATCCACCAAAAGTGGTCCAAGGAAGCGCAAGCTTGTTTGGTCTGATTCCACATAAGAGCTGCTGCAGCACAAAAGTCACAGCTGGTTATCATAGAAAGCAGAACACAGAGATCGCAGCTTGCTGAGCTAGGGGCTGCGTAGCCATAGGCAGGTCAGACTGTCAACTGCAGAAATTGTCTACACTGACTATTGAGCATCAGAACTGAAGCATGAAGCAGTGGAAAAAGGTAGCCTGGTCTGATGTTTTCTTTTACGTCATGGTGTCACAAAGGGGAACTACTAGGAAATATTAGAGAGGTGGTTTTAAAGTTATAGCTAATCATTTAAGCGTTATTATTTTTATTAATATGCCAAAGGAAATTTGATTTGCAGCCTCGTATTACATGCACCCTTAACAAAAATCCAAAATCGACTTGCACTTAATAGTAAAAATATATAAGATTAAAGAAAAATACAATTCCTTACATAACAAAATATAATAGAGTACATGTGTGCAAATCCATTATACTACTAGATTACAGTATATATGAGGATCCACATATGTACACTTTTTTTTTTTACCTCATGAGTGTGAAATTGCTCTTTTACTTCTTCAACAAAAGAAGAGATGGGTGGCTGAGATTGCAAGCCATCCTCAGCAGACAAAAGCCATGTCAAGACCTCTTCGAGGGAATTCTGGTAATTTTCTAGCTGGTTTGTGTCCGGTTGGAGAGGACCAGGTGAAGACAACATATCCTCTGGGCTTTCTGAAGACTGCATATGAAAATGACAAGAAAGTTATAAGATTATTTAACATTAAGCTACATTCTAGTTAGTTGGCCATTATAAACTTTAAGTAAAAAATATACTGGTGCTTTTTTTTATTAAAAAAAAAATTTTTTGCCCCATACTTTTATATTTAAAAAATGAATAGGAATATGTACTTGCAGTAAATGTGTGTATTTTAAGAAACAAAAATTTGCAGCAAAGAAAAACGTGTAAGCTATTGCTCTATCATGTTGAAAGGTGACATTTAATTATTAGCAAAAGTTGGTCCATAGTGACCTACTGTACACGTCTTGATAAATCCAGCTGTAACTTGCTTTAAACTTTTCTGTATATTCAAAAAAGTGACAAAAACAGCTGACTGAAAAAACAATCTACAACCTAAAATTATCTGTAATAATGACTTATAAGTAGAGGACAAACAAGAAGTAACAAGGTGGGAGGAAACAACAGAATTCAGAACTAGAGCTGCAATAATAATAACAGATTGATTATTGGAAATCCCATTTTTCTTATTTAGTAGCTTTTAAATTTAGCATCACATTATTGTTCACTTCAATCCAGTCAGCAGTAACGCCTACACATCAGAGCATTCAGAGTCAGTGCAAAAAACAATGTGCTAAGACATCACCACCTTATCAATAATTAAATTTGTTAACAATTTAATTGGTCATCTCTTTTAGTTGACTATCAATTATTCGTTGCATCCCACTTCAGAAGACAACCACTGAGGCCTAATGGTTCTTTCAAGTCATGTGTCACTGTCGGCAGTGAGGTGTTGTGTGTTAAATTGCCAGGATATGCTATCCTCACTAATGTTGAGTGTTACACCTCAGGCCACGCCGCATTTAGAACTTTAAAAGATTAATCTGCTAAAAAAGTCAATGTCCATACAGCTTGCTGCAGCAGATAAAATCATCCTCTAAAACCAGATCATCAGCAGATTGTGTAAAACAAGTGTTTGCTTTATCAGGAAAAGTCATGTTCAAAAGCTTAAACAGGGTACAATTAAAACTAAGGCCAAAGAAAGCAGTGCCAAGGGGAGATCTGTAAACAGAATGTGATATTGGAGCATTTTCAAATGTTTTAGTGTGAATATGAATGATGGAGTCTACACTTTAATCACATCTTGCATTTCAATTTGAAATGAAGCACTTCATTTCAAATCCATAGACATGGAATACAGGAACACACACACACACACACACACACACACACACACACACACACACACACACGCACGTACACCCCGCCCCCCCACACACACACACACAGACACACACACAGACACACAGACACACACACACACACACACACAGAGAGAGAGTTGCTACCCAAAAACCTATAACCCTGACTGAAATATTAAGCATAACATTATCTTATTTCAGAGCAAGTTTTACATTAAAGCAATGTATGTCCTGTTTTTTCTGTCAATACTGTTAGACTTTTGCCTAATTTTCACATAATTTGTTTATGGATTTTTTTTTACTCTAATGTAACACAGATCAGATTATTTTGGGCTGTCTGAACGTACAAATCTGATGTTTTTCATTTTTCAGATCTAATATGAGTCACTTTTGTATGTGTTTCTAGAGTATATACAGGGTGTCTCAAAAAAATTTACTCACACTTTAACTTTTTTTTTTAAATTGGTGAGCGTTATCAGCGTTGTCTGAACAATAATGGTCATCAATTTGAACATTTACGAACATGATTCTTCAATTACATTTGTCTTCTGTATTCGATCTATTCCATTTCACTCTATGTTCATAAATAATATTTTTCTCATCATTCGAAGTGTGAGTAAATTTTTTTGAGAGACCCTGTATATACTGTATATATCTGATACGTGGTCATGCGACTTGAATGAGAATGGTCAGGTTGTAATTCATGCAGATTTTTACCTCTGTGCATGTGGAGTTAACAACAGTCAGCGCTTTCAGAGAGGTGATCTCTAACCAGGAAGCTAGGAAGCTCTAAGCAAGGAAGTCTGGCTTTCTTCATTCTTCTGGACCTCAACAAATACAGCTGACTAACTGCTTGCCACCCTCCAGACCAAAATCTCAAGCATATATTTGATTACAACCCCAATATAAATAAAATTGGGACAGAATGGATACTGGCAGTAAAACTAAAAAGGAGTAATCTGTAAAGTCTCTTTAACAACTTATTATTTTATGATTTACCATATAAATTTAATTGTTTGTTGAAAATATGTACCATTTAAAATCTGGTGGCTGCAAACATCCTGCAAAAGAGTTGGGACAGCTGACTATTTACTAATGTGTAACATCACCATTTTTTGTTAATAACACTTTTTATGCATTTGGAATCTGAAGACACCAGTTTATTTTAGCTCCACGTTAGCCATCCGTTCTTCCATTATGCAGGGCTTCAGTTGCACAAGTGTATGGGGTCTTTGTTGCCATACTGTACTTTGAAATTCATAATGTGCTACACATTCTTAACTGGTGCAGGCGGACCAGTCTAGCACCCATACTCTGTGTTTAGCAGCCATGCATAAGTAATCCGAAGCAGTATGCGGTTTGGAGTTGTCCTGCAGGAAAACACAGGGATGTCTCTGAAAAGATGGTGTTTTGATGGCAGCATATGTTGCTCCAAAAATAACATATTTTTTTGCATTAGTAGACTCATCACAGATTTGCAATTTGCCCATGCCACAGGCTGTACCATGACTGATGCTGGCTTTTGGATCTTATACTGATAACATCTTAGACAGTCCTTTTCCTCTTTTCTCCCCCAGAGAACATGCCGGCTGTTGTTTCCAAAAACTACTCAAAATGTTGGCTCGTCAAACCACAAAACATGTTTCCACTGTGCGACTGTCCATCTCAGATAAGGCAGACCCCAGTAAATTGACACCACTAGACAGTATTAATGTATGGCTTCTTTATGCTTTAAGTTTCATTTGTAAATGCAGAGACAACTGGTGCTAATAGACAAAGATTCAAAAATTTACCAAAGTGTTCCTGAGTCCACATTATGATATCCAATACAGATGTCTTTTTTAAAGACAGTGATGTCTGAGGGATCAGAGGTCATGCATATTCAGGAGTGGTTTTCAGCCATGCCTATTATGGGGGTTGGGTGTGTCATGCACACTCAATCTGCAACCGGCACTAGGACCCAGAGGTAAGGCGGTTGCCAACCAGGAAGTATAAGAGGAG
>JAQMYG010000010.1:17150185-17163755 GCA_030014215.1 Clariallabes teugelsi
CAGGCCATGGGAGATGTTTAACTTCACTTTCATGTTTATCAAACCACTCTGTCACCAGTCTTGCTGTGTGTATTGGTACATTATCATCCAGATACACGGCACCGCCTTCAGAATACAATGTTTGAACCATTGGGTGCACATGGTCCTCCAGAATGGTTCGGTAGTCCTGGAAGGGGTGAACGGGGAGACGGGGAGAACATGCAAACTCCATGCACACAGACCTGAGGCGGGAATTTAACCCAGAACCTGGATGTGCAAGGTGACACCAAGCCTTGAAGTATTAAAATGAAGTATATAAAAATATTTATACCATAATTTGTGCATTAAAATAAGTGTCCCGTAAACAATACTGGATGTTAGGTGGCACGTACATGATAAGATGCTGTCATCTACAGAAGTGCAACTAAAACAACTTCATGATGAGGCTATGTTGACCTCTGACCACAGCTGTATTGATTAAACTATCACAAGAAAATCCTGGTAATAGACTGGTAAGAAAAATAAACTTTGTGTTTAGCAGCATTTTATTCGCCAGAAAAAGTTGTCAGGCAATCTTCTTGTAACACATTTTGAATAATTACCTGATACAACCAGCAAATGTACTATGTTGTTGAGTAATGATCCAACTACAACTTGTTTTAACTACCTGCTGATGAAATGGGAGGGTTGCATCAGAAAGTGAGCAGCTGAAAGACCAACAACAGCAACAACAACTGTAATGAAGTATGTGTATACACGTCACCGCCTTCTGGTGGTCATTGGGTTATTGTAAAAATTGTGTGCTGAAAAGACTGTGAGGTGGTAAAGTCAGGAACAGCAAATATATGGACAGTAAAAGTTGTAACACTGTTAATATAATAAATGGGCAATTAGTTTAGTGCAATATAGTACTTTTATTATGGTCAGGGTTGTGGTTGATCAGGAGAACACTGGTCATGAGGTGGGATACATGTATGGGATACCAATACACCATAGAGAACCACAGACACACCACAGGTGCAACCGAGGAGCAAAACTATCTTTTTTTTTTTGGACTTTGGTATGTAGGAGGAAAATTAAGAGACCCACTTGAACATGAGGAGGACTTACACAGAGACCCTGAATAAATTTGCAAGATTGAACCAAGCATAAAACAAACGATTTTTCTTCTTTTTTGCTTTGTGTGAGTCACTTCCCCAAGAGCAGCTACAGTATATAGTTGATGTTGGACCTGTCAAATATACTATACGTAGTGGTATCCAGTTCTGGAAAAGTAAGGTGTGTGTGGAAGTCTTTTTTTATTGGCTATCAATGCTAGCATTAACTTCCTCAGATTTATGATTAAAGATATTATTAAACCGTAACAAATGCTGACCAGAAGCAAAGGTGGGTAGTAACAATTACATTTACTCTGTTACATTTACTTGAGTAACTTCTATAAGTAGTTTTACTCCACCATGCTTTTTACTTTTACTTGAGTAGCTTTGTGAAGAAGAAACACTACTCTTACACCTCTACATTCGTCTATACTCGACTCGTTACTTTTCTAA
The DNA here is from genome assembly GCA_030014215.1 of Clariallabes teugelsi. Taxonomy (NCBI): domain Eukaryota; kingdom Metazoa; phylum Chordata; class Actinopteri; order Siluriformes; family Clariidae; genus Clariallabes; species Clariallabes teugelsi. The sequence goes on from JAQMYG010000010.1 coordinate 17,151,715, forward strand.
CCATTTATTGTATACATGCAGCCGGTGGATCTACCACATGACAGTTTTACCAATCAGACGCAGCAACAATAATCACATGACTCCATTTGACCAATTAGGTCTTCAGCCGGTGTTCTATAAATTCATCCTACCTGTGAATCCATCCTAAAAACTCTCACTGCGCATGCGCAAACAAAAGTTTCCGGATCTTTCTCTAATTTTGCAGAACGCCCATACTGTAAATCTATGATGTTGTAGTGGGATCTTGCAGTTAGTGTACAATCTTGCGGTGAATATAGAATGCTTTATTCATGTTTGTGCGATTATATGTTAACTTTAATTGTACATATAATGATACTTTAACAGTCTATGGATATATACTGTAAGTATATTTCAGTAAAGAATTAATCGCCAACACACGTGTGATGCATCCCTGGCATCATATACATAGCATGTTTCGCTTGCAAAAGAACAGCTTCATACTGCGGTGTCTTCTCTATCTGCCAAAACAGACACACACTTCATATACTGTTAGAATATTAGAATAAAAAAATAAATAAATCTGACATTATGATTGAAACAGTTACTCAGTAGTAAAAAAGTATTCAGTAAAAAGACTGCTCAAGTGAGTAGTCTTTTTACCGAATACTTTTTTACTATTAATATTGTGAATGACTACTTTTTACTTCTACTTGAGTAATATTATTTTGAAGTACAGCTACTCTTACTTGAGTACATTTTTTGGCTACTTGACACACCTTTGACCAGAACCATACTAATTTTAAGTCACTCTTTTAAGATCTACCTCAAGCATACACGTTTTTCACCTTATGTTGGTTTAACTTGCCCAACCGGCCCAAGGCCTAAAGTTTGAATGGGGTGAGAAAGAATATACAACATACATATAGGCAACAGGCAACACCAGAATTATGATCAACAAATACATAAACAAGTTGTTTGTTTCCATTTTTATTTAATCTCGCTTAATTCCATCCAGGGAATTTGCTCTTTCTCCAAAGCAATGTGCACTTTTAGAGAAAAGGCTTACACTTTCTCAACAATCTAAAATTATCTTTATGCTGTGCTTTTGGGAAATTTCAGCATAAGAATTAAAGGGAGTGACAGAGGTTTGATGGTAGACTTCGACTTCACAATTCTACAAAACATTTTACAGATGGGTCATTGCAGTGTTTATAACATTTTTTATGCTGTCTTAATATTTTTTGTATAATAACACACATTTGTTGCAAAAAATATATAATAATGTGGAATTATAGAATTGGATCGCCTTATACACACCACACTCTTAAGACCTTGTTTTTTGATTGATGCATCAGATCAAGGAGTACAAGAACATTATGCCCAGTACTTCCAACATAGGTTAAACAGTTTTACATTTAAAGGCAACATTTACATACATTCAGTGATTTAAAAAAAAGAAAAGGAAAAAAAACCTACTATCCATATCCACTGAAACATTAAAGAAAAAAGAAGCATGAAGTGTATAAAACCTCTAAAATAGCAAAATGAAACACTACCACATTTGTGTTGACAGTGAATAACAACTGCACAGTTAACAAAGCTAGAACAGCTTTGACTTGCTTTGAAATAACCTACCTATGCAAATATCATGCATTGTTTTAATGGAATAAAGCCAAGGTGGCAGTACAGGAACAGATAGATAAACTCTATTGATTACATTCAGGGTGGACTCGAAGTCCCTTAGATAATTTACCTTATTTTAAGTCTAGTTTCAGAATAGACTGTTATTAGAATATTCTAATATGCTATGGCTACTCCTTCAAGCATTTGCATTCTAACTCTATACAGAAGCAGAAAATCTTGCACTGAAGCAGACATAATTAGGTCCCACATTATAGTTCATTAGACTAATTGTTGAAACTTCCTCTGGTGACGTTTCCTAGGGCAATTTCTGACAGGAAACATTTGTATACGGATAAAAACTTTCTCTCAGTAAGACTGTGGAAGACCAGTGAGGAAATTGCACCTTGGTAGACCTCAAGTCTAGAGATGGTTTTTATTTTGCCTTAAAACTGTGTGAGACTGATACTGTGCTCATAATGGAGGTCAATAGTTGTTTACCTTTATTTTTACTTCAAAACGCCCCTGGTAGCGATCTTTATCACTGTACAGTATGTTCTCACCGTACACTTTGCACTCGATACGTATCTCTTGGTTCATTGTAATGTTTACAAACTTAATGGCCACCAAAGGTTGTAGGTACTGTGGGTGCAGAAGCTTGCCATAATAAGGATAATACTGGAGAGGGAATCCTCCACCAATTCCATAGTATTCCACTTGCCCAAGCAATTCTTCATCTTCTTTTTTCTACAAATGTTTAAGAGATTACAATATGAAATCCATTTTACTATTTACCAAATCCCACACATTAGTATATACAGATAGTATATACAGTATATGATCTGAATGCTACCACATATTTTAATTGCTTCTCAAACTATGTCACAAGGCGGTTGAACACACTTGGAATTGCTAATCACCTCACATACATGGGCTCACAGATGCCAAAAATTTACCCTAGCTGTAATTGTCTCTATGATGAACATAGCCAATTTCATTGTCTCTAGATATGTATTTCTTGGTCAGGGATGACTCTGGCTCCTATGATGACAGAGTGAATGCTTTTTTTTGCACAACACATTACAAATGCAGTGATGTTTAAAAATTAAATGAAATATCAAATATAATCACTTCCTTTTAGAAACTTACAAGTATGCTGGTTATTGGTAAACTGTTGGATACCAGCAAAGGATTTTACTTACCTTACTTGCGCAGTGGAGAGGTATCAAATTAGGTTGAACTTTAGACTTGACCTCTTCTGGGACACTGTCGTTGGACTGTGGTGGCTAAAAAAAGTCAAACTGTGAATGACCAGCAGTAAACTCATATATACATATACAATATACTGCACAAGGGGTTGGACAATGAAACTGAAACACTGGCCAATTAAGTGTTGGAGGTTTCATGGCTAAATTTGACCAGCCTGGTGGCCAATCTTCACTGATTGCACATTCCACCACTAAGAGTGTGAAGGTTTAATTAGCAGAGTTTTGCTTAAAATATTGCAATGCACATGACATTATGGTTGACATATTAGAGTTCAAAAGAGGACAAATTGTTGGTGGATGTCTTGCTGGCACATCTGTGACCAAGACAGCAAGTCTTTGTGATGTATCAAGAGCCTCTGGATCCAACGTAATGTCAGCATACCACCAAGAAGGACGAACCACATCCAACAAGAAGAACTGTGAACGCAAGAAGAAGCTGTCTAAAAGGGATGTCCGGGTGCTAACCCAGATTGTATCTAAAACACATAAAACCACAGCTACCCAACTCACTGCAGAATTAAATGTGCACCTCACACAATGTCCACCAAAACTGTTTGTCGGGAGCTCCACAGGGTCAATGTACATGGCCGGGCTGCTATAGCCAAACCTTTGGTCACTCGTGCTAATACCAAACGTCAGTTTCAATGGTGCCAGCAGCGAAAATCTTTGGACAATGTGAAACATGTATTGTTCTCTGATGAGTCCACCTTTACTGTCTTTCCCACATCCGGGAGAGTTACGCTGTGGAGAAGCCCCAAATAAGTGTACCAGTGAGACTGTTGCATACCCAGAGTGAAGCATGGGGGTGGATCAGTGATGGTTTGGGCTGCAATATCACGGCAATCCCTCGGCCCAATACTTGTGCTAGATGGGCGCGTCACTTCCAAGGACTACCGAACAATTCTGGAGGACCATGTGCACCCAATGGTTCAAACATTGTGTCCTGAAGGCGGTGCTGTGTATCAGGATGATAATGCACCAATACACACAGCAAGACTGGTGACAGAGTGGTTTGGTGAACATGTAAGTAAAGTTGAACATCTCCCATGGGCTGCACAGTCACCAGATTCAAATATTTTTGAGCCACTTTGGGGTGTTTTGGACGGGTGAGTCAGGAAACGTTTTCTTCAACCAGCATGGCCGCTATTCTGCCAGAAGAATGGATTATCCAAGCCCTGTATATATTATTTATTTATTTATGTATTTATATACTGTATGCATGTATGTATGTATGTATGTATGTATGTACAGTATGTACGTATGTATTTTATATTCATGAGCCTCTAAGATGTGCCTAAATAGTTACTTGGCTTTAGAATTTCATTTGTTAAGTTTTATGGAACGTTTTACATTAAAATTAATGTAACATTATGAAAATCCAGCATACACACCTTTGGTCTAAAATTTACAATCCTATTGAGTTTGATAATCAGACAGGGTTTTCCGTCACTATATCCAAAATACTGATCCTCAGTGCCTGAACAAGGCCCAAGTAGATCCTTTCGGAATCGACATGCCTTCCTAATACCTATTTCACTCTCCAGATCTCCTCTGTTCTTATAGCCATCAGGTTGCTCTACATGGAAAAGGAAAAAAATAGAGACAGAGAGAGAGAGAGAGAGAGAGAGAGAGAAATAAACAAGAACAGTCAACAATACATCAAGATTGGAATTAATTAGGCACTGCATCATGTACTGTATGTTATGCCTACATGCCTACTGTATGTTGTTAACAGGCTGTTAACGCAGAGTCCAAATGCCCTTCTCATTATCTCTTGAGATTTTAATCATGTAGTCCTCCAGTCTACCTACATTCACCCAGTATCTTTCAACATATTGTTGTACATGTTTGATCTAAGCCTGAAGCTGGGCAAGGTGCCACAACTGTGGAAGACATCTTGCATGGTACCTGTACCAAAGACGTCGCGCCCAAAAGGCTTTGGGGACTACAAACCAGTAGCACTGACCACACACCTGATGAAGACATTTGAGAGGGTGGTGCTTACTCATCTCCAACATCTGGTGAGCCCATCAATGGATCCACTTCAGGTTGCCTATCAGCCTGGCATTGAAGTGGAAAACGCTGTCAGCTTCCTCCTAAATAGGGCTCTTTCACACCTGGAAAAGGCTGGGAGTAAAGTGAGAGTCATGTTCTTTGACTTCTCTAGTGCTTCTCACCATCCAACCTGTGTTTCTGAGGGATAAACTGGAGTACATGGGAGTGACCATCATCTGGCTTCCTGGATTCTGGAGTATGTGAGGACTCGTGACTGTGAGTCTAAAATGATTGTCTGCAACACTGGAGCCCCACAGGGAACGGTCCTGCCTTTCTTTCTTTTCTTTTCAGACTCTACACTGCAGACTTCATGTTCAGCTCAGCAACCTGTCACCTGCAGAAGTTCTCCGACGACTCTGCCATCGTCGGCCTGATCACAGAGGATGATGACAGGAAGTACAGAGTTACTGATTCAGAACTTTGTGGATTGGTGCCATGGAACTGCCTCCAGCTAAATGCGGGAAAGACAAAAGAACTGGTGGTGGACTTCCGCAGGCACAAACACTGTTTTGTGGTTTTTGTGGAGTTCAGGGATCACTACTCAAGACCTTTTTTGACTAAGTGGTTGCGTCAGCCATATTCTATGGAGTAGTCTGTTGTTGCAGCAGCATCTCTACTGTAGACAGGAAGAGATTGGACAAACTGATTAAGAAGGCCAGCTCAGTTCTGGGGATTCCCCTGGACACTGTATAGGAGGTGGGAGAAAGGAGGATGGTAGCTAAGCTATCACAATTGCTGGAGAGTCTCATCCCCTGTATGAAACAGTTACATCTCTGAGCAGTTCCTTCAGCGACAGTCTGTTACATCCCAAATGTCTGAAGGAGCGATATCGAAGGTCTTTTCTCCCTGCTGCTATAAGACTGTACAATCAGAGCTACTCCCAGTGAACCAGTCTCCATATTCCACACAGTGCCTGATTATCCAAATATACAATATGTTACAATATCTATTTATTTATTTATTTATTTATTTTTTTTACAATTATTATAATATCTTAAATATGACATTACAATACCATTATTTTATCTTAGATTTAGGTGCAATAGCAACTGTGCAATAACACCATTCGAAACTGTAACATTATCCTAGTGCAATTCATTGCAACAGAACTGTGCAATAACATTTTAAACTGTGAAATATTGGCAATAACGACTTTTTAAACTGTGCAATTTGTTTGTTTGAAAGAGCAATTATTGTTTTGTCTTTACTTTTTCTCTTGTATTTATACACTGTACTGTCCCTATTATTTATTTGGACAATTTCTTCTTCGAAATAATGGGATATCTTATCTTATCTGAACATGTTTATTCTGAAACATGTTCAGAGTTCTGACCTCTGTCATCAACAAGGCATTTTTGCCCAGAGAACTGCCCTCACTCGTTATTTTCTCTTTTTCTGAATACTGAAACGCTTTGTAAACTCTAGAGATGGTTGTGCATGAAAATCCCAGCTGATCAGCAGTGTCCAAAATACTTACACCAGCCCCCCTGGCACCAACAACCATTTACATGTACAAAGTCAATTAAATCACCTTGCTTCCCCATTCTGATGCTCGTTAACCTTAAGCCTATATAATCCTTCTGGTATAGTAGATTATAACAAAATATAATTTAAATAAAAATAAAACACAATGCTTCGGGCCATTTATAGATTTTAAGGCTAAAATACCTCCACAGTCTTCAAACTTCAGTTGGTCACGCTGGGTTTCATCATTATAAGCCTTCAGAAACTGTGTCATAGACTTTGCGGTTTTCAAAAATGTAGATGGATCATTCACGGCGAAGAATATCTCTGCTTTCTCCGAACGTGGAGAGTGAGTAAGTCCTGCACACCAGTAACATCAAAATGAGAAACTGCAAAAATCTGCAGCTTTCATAAACATACCACAATTTAAGTTTGACAAAAGATTACTAAAAAACCCAGAGCTTGTGCTATATTTTTCACGTAACATTTATTATATGACCACTGTCTTAGAATAAAGATTGATTAAATCTATACAGAGTAAAACACCAGAGTGTTTCCTAAAAAGAAAACAATCTTTTTATAAGGGTCTGCAATAAGAGGGGGATTTGGTACACCTCATGGTATACCTGAATCCTGTTGTCTCATGAATATGTAAGTTATCCAACTTATTCATCATGCCCCTCCCCCATTTCTTTGACTTGTAGTAGTTTATACTGAATGATTTGGGTCATTATAAATCTGCAGTCTGAAGCGGCATCTTCTTTTTTTTGCAGCATAGCATATTAATATTATATAAATGTATATAAATATAAAAATATAAATATATGTATGGGGCTGTAAATTTCATTTTGCTGCTGTGATTAATTTAGCCAGGACTTAATTAGCAAGGAAAGGCTGATTAAATACAGCAAAGAGTTCTCTGTGGCCATGTGAGTGTGTGCAATATTAGGCTTAATTTTGTGTTATTCACACCAGTGTATGGTACAAATATTTGAAAGAATCAGCAGTGTAACATAACTGGTAGCTGGCATTAGACATTTTGTATGCTTATATTTGTTTATGCATGTTTTAAACCCTTAAAGCCTGTCCTAATTAGAGATAAAGATGAAGCTAAAGTTTCAGAAGACTGAATGCAATGCACGAACACAGAAGAGCTGTAACAAGAGAGCTTTTACCAGGAGGTGTAATTCTGTCTTGCCAGGTGGGTTTGTAGCTACTCAAGGTGAGAAGAAGTGCCTGGATGGTGCCAATGAAGATTCCAGCCAGGAAGCCATAAAAGATGACATAGAACAAGAGGATTTTTGCTGTCAGGAGACAGACAAACAGGAACAGTTTGTAAGAACAGACTAAGACACAGGATTTTATTACTGTCACTATATTTATTTTGGCAATTAATAGTGTACATGTCACTTCACTCTAGTCCCTTTAAAATCTGAGATGGAAGGATTTGTGAAATCCACATCAATTGCTTCGTTGTGAATTTTACTTACTTTAAATGATATTTCAGGTTTTGGGTTGTTCATATAGTTCCTAAGATTTTGAAGAAATTTGGATGTTTGATAACAGTGGTAAAAATCTGCATATGGTGCTATTACATTTTTATATAGCCTGGGAATTATAAATTCATGTTCCATATAGAAAAGTTATGTGCTTCCAACTGTAACTGTATAAACAAGCTATAACTTATACAACATAAATTTTAGTTTAAAAGAAAATACATTTATTCTATTTTTGACAGATACTTGTTAGTGTAACAGGTAATGTACCATTTAGTGAGCTGATAAAACATTTGTTACAAGTGCAACCCAGTGCTGGGTTTAAGATGATGTTTGCTTTTTTCCATTAAAAGTATAATATGACAAGAACAAAATAACATTCATGACTTATTGTATAAAACTGGTTTGTTTACTATACCTAAAATGTAAAGGTTATTTTAAATAAAATTGAATGTCCTAATGTCCTGCCTGGTTGTGTAAATGGTGGCTTAGTGGTTAGCAATGTCGCCTTGCACCTCCAGGGTCTGTATGCATGGTCTATTATACATGTTCTCCCTGTGCTTGCTGGGTTTTCTTCCACAATCCCAAGACATGCAGATTAGGCTAACTGCCATTCCCAAGTTGCCTGTAGTGTAAATGAGCATGCGTGTGTGTGTCGTGAGATGGATTGGCACCCTGTCCAGAGTGTACACCGCCTCATGCTCTCCTGGGATAGGCTCCAGGCCCCCTGTGACCCTGTATACAGGATAAAGCGGTATAAACTATGATTAAGTGAGAGAGTGGTTGTGTAAATTTATAATGGGTTATGAGACTGAACTCAGACTTGACCGATCATGTTGTAACTCATAGTTCATAAGGAGTTATCATCATTCAATATCGTAAAAAAAGTAAAGTTGACGTCATCATGTTTTTATCCACTCTGTCGTCAGCTTAACATCAGGCAGCACAAAGTAATCAATGAGCTGCTATAGTTGGATGCCGGATGACCGCTGGTGAAACATTAGATGAGCAGTTTGAATCCCAACACCCCAAAGAGTAGGCCTTTCACCTTGAGTCACCTTGGACAATGATGCATTTTTAACCCTTACCTTGCAACAACATGAAAATGAAACATTTGTTATTAACATTTTCGAATGCACTGTAGTGTGCTTGTTTTGACATATTTGCTGAGCCATTATAATCAGTGAGGCCATGTTTTTTATGTCTTTTACAAATAAAGGAGGAAGCCTCAACTTAAGAATGTTTGTAATAACCTGAACCACTTTTTCTTACAAAAGTGACATAACTGTCTTCCTGACAGCATAATGGAAGCATAGTCTTCACTACACTACGTCATGATCCTTTATGACCTTTCTACTTGCATCATCAAAGACATCGCGTTATGAACACTGCATATAAATGTCAAACTGTCAGGTGCTGTTGAAGAAAATTATTAACACAGATAAATAAATAAATAAATAAATAGGTATTATCTTTCAGTTGCGCACTGAGGTGTGGGACATGTGAGAAAAGATATGAATGTATCCATTTTAAGCGAGATTGTTACTTTTCTTCATTCAGGTCGGTAATGTGTGACACACACAGCTCATGGCTGGAGCGCGTCATGCGTTTGCTGCAAAGTCAAATCTAACAGGTTGCGTCGTGACCAGACAGCAGACAGCCAGACGGCGCGCGGACCCGGTGGAAAGCAGACGCTCGGGGGGGGGAAAAACCACACACACACACACACAGTGAAACATTTCTACGCAAAGAAGCCTTACATTTTCCTAAATATCTATATACAGTATTCTTACCCCAACTGCCACCGGTGCGTCCCATAAACTCCCTCGTATCGGAATTCCACACAAACTTCTTCCATCCTCCATCACCTTTATTCTGTGCAGGCATTTTATCTTCTACAGGGCTGCTGCTGCTGCTGCTCTGAATGAGCTGTCTCCTGTCCTGAATAAATCACCACAGCGCCCTTGATGAAGCCTCACCACCCCAAAGACACGGAGCGGTACCCGGGTCTCCGCAAGGTGCCCTGTGCGTTTTATCCGTCACGGCGCGGAGACACGCCCACTGCTCCCCGCGCGCATCCACACAGCCTCTGTCCAATCAGAGAGAAAAAGTTCCACCTATGCAACATTTACGTGGAGGATCCAGTCAGGAGCAGGAGGGGGAGACGCGATTTACTATAGCACGCAGATCTGTCCTTGTGGGCACTTACTGGAGCTTCTGACGCGCACAAAACATGCCACGTGATGACGTCAGTATGTGATGTAACGGGAGGGTGCGTTAATACTACAACCGTGTTGTCATATATTATTTCCTAGTAATAATAATAATAATAATAATAATAATAATACCAGTTACCAGTCGCCAGTCGTTGACGGTTAAACAGTTTGTAGAAAGAGTTAAAAGGTTCAAACTAAACATAATCTGATGATCTTTAATGTAATCAGTGATATTATTATTATTTCAGGTTGAAGCCCACGTACATGTCTGTCTGTCTGTCTGTCTGTCTGTCTTTCTGTACAGCAGAACTCTCTGTCTAACTTATTAATACAAAGAAATCACATTTTGTAAGGTTGAGTATCTTACAGGCGTAAGTGTTTACACTAAATTGTCCTTCTTTCATCCTCACACAAATACACTCCCTGTTCGGTAATCAGAAAGTGAATTACAAATGAGAAATCGAAAAAGTAGATTGGATAAAGATGAAGTTTTGTGTTAAAATGACTCCAGCGGTGGTTAGCACTGTTGCCTTGCACCTCCAGGGTCCGGGTTCGATTCCCGCACCGTCTCCTCTAAGCCCCCCATGACCCTGTATACAGGATAAGGCGGTGTAGACGATAATGAGATGGGGCAGGTGTTTGTTTAAATTGTGCAAGTAGCTTATTTAGAACTCTTTTAATTTAATTTAATTTTTTCCCCTTATTTCTTACTCTTCCCTTTCTACTGGATAACAACCGTGAGCACCTGTAACCAAGAATAAGCAATTTCCCTCTGGGATTACTAAAGTTCTTTGAATCTTGAATCTTTATTAGTATCTTATTTTAAAAGCATATTATTGAATCTGGCACATAACTGTTCATAACCTCACTTTTACTTAACATTTTGATTTCCCCTACGGTGTGGGTTAAACTTCAGTCAGATATCTAAGTACTGCTAAAGTTTCATTAAATTCTGTCCATCGATCGATTTAAGATGCGCCCAAAGTTTAACGCATATGCAGTGTCAAAACATGTGGTTTTACAATTTGGCACATAACTGCTTATAACTTCCCTTCTACTCAACATTTTGATTTTAGCGCCTAATGCCTAAGAAGGACTGCCAAAGTTTCATTAAATTCTGCCCAGCCAGTTTTATTATTATTATTTTTTAAACTGGTTTAGGGTCCTCCAATGTATGAAGTGTTAAGACATAATTGAAAAAGTGAGTTCTGACCAATGTATAGACCAAACCCTCCTTTTATTTTTGTAGGTTCCTATCCAGATGCATTCCTTTAAATGCATTGAAATGCTTGTAAACTAATATGAAGTGATTGTCATATATAAAATCTAATCTAATATACTATAATATAAATATAATAATCTAATATAAAGCTCATCCTGTGTAGAGCCGTGTGCAAGGGAGAATGTGTATCTGTGTGTGTGGTGGGGGGATGATGTTGGGGGGGGGGGGGCGGACAGGACTGGAGCCTATTGCTCAGGGCACAAGATGGAAGGTTTGGGGTTGGCAACCCATCACAGTGCAAAGGCACACACATACACCACTGAAAATTTGGAAACACCAGTTGGCCAACAATGCATGTCTTTGGATATTGTAGGAAAACAGGAGCTACATGACTTGCCACACAAAAGAACTGGAATACATCACTGAATTGGTGATTATTTTTTAATATGCTCAGAGTGAAATCAGAGTGAAGGCTGACAATAATTTTGAATTTGATCATGTTATATATGTTTAATATGTTTAAACATATAATTTCACATGTCTTCTACATGTCCAACCGCTTATCTAATGCATCTCATGTTGCACACTGACCACCCAGAACTGTGCAGTCCACCAGAGGTCATCATTGCTGTTGTACTTACCGGTAATAATCTCTCCCAGTTTTGATCACACACACACACACACACACACACACACACACACACACACACACACACACACACACACACACACACACACA
>JAQMYG010000010.1:17488161-17506181 GCA_030014215.1 Clariallabes teugelsi
CTAAAGTTATTACCCGCCACAGCCGAATTTTACCCGCATTTGGCGGGTGGGCGGGTGCCAATGTCAAACCCTGATACCATGTACAAAATCTGTCTTGGCATACCTACATTTTTGAAGAAAAAAAAAGAAAAAAATCCTCAAAAGTTATTTGTATAGTCAATGCTTCTAGCACTCTAAAATTCTATTTATAAAATGTTGGCACTGTCATGCCATCCACATCCAAAACAGATTCATCCAAAGTTTTTTTTTTTTTTATATTTACCAAGTCTATTTATTTTAATAGTCATCCAGGAGATTTTAAACCTTCATGGCATGCATACACTCTTGAAAAAAACAAGTTTATCATAGCTTCTTTGAATTACAGTTAACAGGATATGTTAAAATTGGCCCTTTACACAAAATTCCTTAAGGCTTCACATACCATTATACTCCTTTTTAAAAAACAATCTTTACAGGTTTCCAAAATGTGTCTGTTAATTCTCCAGCTAAAATACAATTCAAATCATGCATTATGGCAGCTTGATTTACAGTAGTGTCTCTTAGACTCCTACTGTATCTGAAATACTGTATGGTGATATGCATTTTCCTTGCCAATAAGAAAGCAGAAACTGTAAACAACTGAGAAAAAAAATCCCCCATTTAACCCACTTTTGTTTGGGATATTATAAGGCATTTCCACCTCATGTTCTGACAAATATTTTTATAGTAGATTTTTTAATAGCATCACAGTGACATCATTCGGGTTCAGCAATGTACGTACGTATGTAAAAGGCTAACTATTACCTATTACTCACACTCACTCACTCACTCACTCACTCACTCATCGTCTATACCTCTTTATCCTGTATTCAGGGTCGTGGGGACCTGAAGCCTATCCCAGCCTATAACCCACTTCCTTACCCATCTCTAGATCTTAAGAAACAAAAATGACTGAAGATTTAGTTCCAAATCAAAATACTTATTTTTAAATTACCAAACAGTTGAAATTGAACATATCATAGAGAAATAACAGTCTTATGTCCACACACAATCGATCTGTTACCACTAAAAATACTCTATTGCTGGATATCAGCATGATTGTGATGTGGTCAAAAGGATGAGGGCACAGCCTGAGAGCCAAAGGCATCACAACTGTGCTATATCCAACAGTTCCGCACAAAATTAAGTGTGATATTGCTTTTTTACAACAGTTCTGCAAATATAATTATAAACAGATTATGATTTCTTTCTATATTTAACTAGTTAATACCCTTCTGTGACTGGCAGAATTAACCGTCATGGGCATAGCTGGCTGCTGACCAAGAGTTTGTGTAATGACCAGGGGTGAAAGTAGTTTAAAATTCTTACTGGTACTATGCAGCCAAAAGGTGACAAGAATGAAACATGGAGGTGATGGGACATTCAGTAAATCTCATACGTTTCCCTTTATATTTTGACTTATTCCACTTCAAAATATTATCTCTGTTAACTTCTGGGTTGAATCTAGGATTTACAATCTATTGTCACACACATCAAGTAGTGCACTTGATCAGGGGATAGAGAGTAATTTCAGAATTCAGCCTTGTGTTAGAAGGTACAGTAATTAACTTTGTAGCTATAAATAAAAGAGCATGGATAATTCCAATGCAATTGTTAAAGAGTCTTAGTGTTTTTCTTGCTGAAAGTGCTTCTGTACCTTGTTTTGAATTGGGTTTTCGGCAAGCAGATACTCTCTCCTCAGTATGGCTGCCCGCACAGACCTACTTTCACACATGCTGGTGACTGACAGATAGTGACAGAGTGATAGAGGTAAAAAATACCAGTGCTGCTGTGCTGTATAGTATATCAGCACTCATGGACTGTCTCTTGTCCAAACAGATTATTCAGTTGCAGCTACTGTATGATAAAATAGGCATGACATAGTAAGTGTTAAAAGTGCTGCTCTCTATTTCAAACTTCCTCAGTAGATCGAATTTTCTGTGGCTCTAAATAAACGTTCAGATTTCCAAAAGCAACAAATATGAATGTGACAATAGAGCTCGGGATGAACAGTGTGATTTTTTTTTCCCCAGCGATTAACTAAATTAATTACTTAACATATAGAGATTCAAATTAACAAATATGGATAATAGAATATACACACACTTGGGAACCAAAGTTGCACATTGCACATTCTGAGAACACAGATTTTTTTCCCCAGAAAGTAAATGTTCAATATACTAAATATTTAATATTCAAGATTCTGCACAATTTTTTTCTGCAGCACATTCATGCTGCAATTCTATAACATCCCAAAGGTGTTCTACTGCATTCAGATCTGCTGAGAAGGAAGGTCACTTAAGAACACTGGTCTCATAGTCATGTTCATAAAACCAGTTTAAGATGACTTTTGCGTTGTCGCATGTAAATGTTAGAAGTAGCCATTAGAAGCTGGATAAATTGTGGTAATGAAGAGACGTACATGGTCAGCAACAACAGTTAAATAAACTGTGACATCTAAACAATAATTGGTTGGTACTAATAAGCCCAAAACATTTCCCCTCATCATTTCACCACCTTCACTGGCCAGGACTGCTGATACAAGGCAGACTGGGTCCTTGGATTCATGCTGTGGGTCCCAATTTCAGTCCAGCTTAAGCTGCTGGACAGATGGCCTCACATTTGTCTCTGAAAATATTCTGGTATAAAGGGCAAGTTCATTGTAGTTCTAATGACTGTGAGTTTACTAGAACCTCTTCAAAACAAGTTTGCCATTACAACTGGGTAATTTCCTATGTTTGTTTTGTTGCTAAACATGCAAATGTGTATAATGACCAAACATCCACTTGGTCTCAACAGTCCCAAGAATATACTGCTCCAAAAAATATTTGTTTTGTGGAAAATGGGCTTCCTCCCTGCCACCTTTGTAATGTCACAGCCTCTCTTTCAGGCAGCACCACAGACAGCCAACTAGTTTTTATAAACAACCCAGTGCTGATTGCTAGGCAAGGCCCTCAGGCTGGCAACCATTGTAACACATGCCTTTATAAAACTGCAGCACACACTTGCATAATTGCTGTGCCACTTGTCCAAGTAGCTGCATGTTTCCTAAGCTTGTGGAGTAGAAGCTAATCTAATCTGAGGAAAAGCTTGATTGATGAAACACTTTGACTGAATATTAGGTTAATTGAGTTTTGCACTGAGAAAAAGCTTTATTGAGAGAGGACTTAATAGCTTTATTAAGAGAGGACTGAATATTAGGGTATTTAATGCAGTGATTTTACATAGAAAGGAAGACAAAGTCAACTGAGTTTTTTGTAACTCCCTCGTGAACAAGTCCTGAAGTTGGCAACGTGCATTTGGTTTTAACCCATACAGTACTTGTTCAGTTATTTTTTCCCTTGTTTGTGCAGTCAAAAACATTGAATGTGCTTGCAGAGGCTTTTAGGCTTTTTTTTTGTTGTTTGTTTGTTTTTACATTCAGCGGCCTGACCTTAGACTAAATTTTCTCTTATAATTATTTCTGGGATGACTGGCAGATGTCTTGAAGAGTTTTAATTTGTAAATAGTTCCTCTTACTGTGTAAATACCAAATTATTTAGAGATGACCTCAACCCTTCCCACATAAGTAAGTAACAGCTTCTCTGAGGTCATGGCAGATGTACTTTCTTGGGTATGATTTAGGTGTACACCTGAGTGCAAAAAATAAGCTGCCAAAAGTTCTGCTTTTATAGCGGTAGTTATATTTTTACATTATTAACTAATAGTCTGCACCTCATTAGTAACACCTGGCAGCTTATCATTGTTAATTACTGTGGAAATGGGAAGACAAATTTTTCTTACCATTCAGGTTTCTGAATGTTTGGTTTTGTCCATTTTTGTGGTTGCATGTTTATTTCCAGATGTAGGTGAGAACTATACAATTTTAAATTACAGTTGGTCTAATAAATAAAATAAATGCATTAACTAAGTGTCTCAGAGTAGGAGATACTCTTAATTATCCAAAAAATGTTTGAGTAATGCATTTTTGGAACTACGTTTATAAGTAGGACTAAGAACTATTTCTCAACATTCTCAAAACATGAAATCACTCCTAGCTCTCCTAGCTCCACCAAAATGTATGAGATCTCCACAGGTGTCCTAATTGGTTAGGAAATAACATTTAGGCAGATAAACTTTAATTTATTATTACAGAAGTTTCATTTCTTTTCTTTTTTTTTTTTTTTTTAACACCGTGTGCAGTATGTATGGTTAATTAACGAACATTCTGTAGTAGGTGACTGCTGCTGTATGTTTTATTTAGTAACAGTGAAGATGCAGCTTTGAAACAATGACCCAACCAGAAATGTCAGAAATAATGAATCAAACGTAGGCGCAATGAGGACACTTAGGAGAGCTCTCCAAAGTGTCCTAATCGCTCCTAAGTGGCCTAAAATTCCCAGAATTCCCAGAATTTGGCCCTACTTTTAGGGGTAGGAATAAGAGCTATTTATCAAGATTTTTAAAATAGGACATCACTTCCATTTCCACCAAAATGTAGGAAAGTTCCGGAGGTGCCCTAACTGGTTAGGAGTAGTGAGGAAATGACGTTCAGGCAGAGATGTGCATGGAGGAGAGGCATTTTAGTAACACTGAGGGACACACAGCCTAAAAGACATGTTTGGACAAAAACTGATTTTTTTCTTTTAATTGCGTATGGTATGTAACTGGTCCAATAACAAACATGTTGTATGCTGTCTCCGCACATGACTGATACTGTAAGTATTTTAGTAACAGTAAAAATGCAGCTTTGAAACAGTGACACAGTCGACAGTGTCAGAAATAATGAAAACGAAAATGAAAAACAATTAAACTCTGCTCTTAAAGCATTCATGCATTTCCCCACCAAGCAGCATGAAATCAACGGGAAACAGGCTGCATTCATGGAGTTGTGGGCATCATCTATGGCACACATTAAAAGTATTATATTTTTATATACATTTTATACAGTTGTATTACATTATTTGAGTGTACTCAACTGTTTATTTTAGATTCTCTGTTATAAGCAGAAGTTCATCATTTCATTAACACGCTGTACCCCTGTTTTTCACACTCCTTGGGGTGTATGTGCAGCAAACTGACAGGTGCTATTGATGCTTTCACAAATTTCCCTCCACTCAGTTTTTATCTTTAGAGTTACACGTAGGGCAGAACTTTACTTTAATTATTTCTTTACATTTTACTACAGTACCTCTTCCACAAGCAAAACACTCTCATCATCGCTTTAGTTTCACTATCTTTTCAAAGTCATTTTGATCAGATTATGACAGTCCTACCCAGCTCTGTTATACTGTATGGGCTTTAGTCACAGTTGTGATTGGAACAGTATGATTAAAATAATGTTACTCAGCGAGTCACGCATCTTTAAGTTTTGTCTATGTCCTTAAAGCTTTCACACATCTGCTGCTGATTTCACTATTCCGCTTTTCCACATTTTAAAACTACAAAACACCTATTATAACATGCAGCCTACTTTGCAGCGCAGACAACAGTGTCGGAAATAAAAAATTTTGACTCTCCTCTTACAGTACCATAGATCATGTGCAGTTTCATAAATTTTAACACACAGCATGAAATCAACAAAAAACAACCTGCGTTTATAGAGTTGTGGGCATCATCCATGGCACAAATATTAAAACAAAAGCATTTATACAGTATATACATTTAATATATTATTTATATATACTCCTCACAAAAAAAGATTCCTAAATAACTTTTATTTTATTTGATCCCAATTCCGAGATGCTTTATTAATTCTAACCCAGGATTTGCTTTGGGATGAAAGCAAGATGGTGGTGGCAGTATTATGTTCTGAGTAAATGTTCAGATGAGAAATATTGGGCATTCATGTGAATGTTTTTTAACATGTCCCACCTACCTAAACAGTGTTTCACACTGATGTTTCACACAATGCTTCATTCCAATCATTGGCCATATCATATTTGAGCAGGGTAATGCACCCTGCCACATTACAAAAATGGTTTAGATTTTTTTTGAGGAAAATGGTAAAGGGTTCATGATGTTGACTTGCTCTCCAAATTCTCCTCCTCACCTCACAACTTACATGCAGTCCTCTACTGATTATGTTGGTTAATACATCTAAATTGCACTTGAGAATGTAGAAAATTGTTTAGTTTAGTTGCTCATTATTTGAGTTATTTAGGTTACGTATAGCAGTTTCAGCTCATTTGTAAACTCTTCAGACCTGCATCTTTATTGTAGTATATCATTTACTGTACAATCGATTAACTTAACTTTTCTGACCATTCATTTACACACAGTAATCCAGAATGACAATAAGTGGTTAAAAATCGATTTAAAAAGATTTCATTTATTCATTTATATGTCCCTGTACCTTTGGCTAAAGGGACTCCAAATTGCACTCAATTGTTTCCCTTTTGCATTAATTATCTTTAAATCTCTCCAGAACCTGACAGTAGGCCATATGAGGTAAATTTAATGAGTTGTCGATGATTTATAAAAGCAGTTATCTGTACATATTATATCCTACAATTTACAAAGCAGGTCAAATGTCCAAGTAACTTTTGTGTAGTTGTCCAGAATCAAATTGAATATATAAAATAAATTCTGAAGCTTTGACTGTTTAAAGCACACTGTGTGTTCCATCAGTCTGAAAAAAGGAGGTTGGAACTCCTGACTAAAGATGGCTGTTCAGCAAATCTAAGTGACCAATAAGACAATAATTTTAAAAACACTTTATCTGTTAGGCTTATATGTTGTGGGTAATCATAAACCACTCTTAAGTAAAAAAAAAAAAAAAAAAAAAAAGGCATACTGTATGGCAGACACATAAAGGGCTTGAGAGCAAAAGGAAATATGTTTTAGGCTCATATTTGCTACAGTCTTAGCTAATAACTTCAGAATAACTAATAGCAATCATGCTCAAAGGTTAATTTAGGACTAAAAAATATTTCTAGCTCAGAGTAGGACATAAAATTGTTTATGAAGCTTCCTACACTTACTTTCAGCGAGGGGTAGGACTGATCCTAGGAAAGCATTTGACATTGCTGTTTATAACCCCGAGAGTCGCAAAGTAGGCTATACATTACAGTGGGTGTTGTAGTTTTGATAACTGTTTATAGTTTTAAAATCAAAGGAAAAGCGAAATGGTAAAATCCACACCAGTTGTGTGAAAGCTTTATGCACATTGACAAAACTTATGGATGAGTAATGGACAGCATGACGTTATCCTATACAGACTGCTCCAATCATAAATGTTTCAAGCTTGTATAATAGAGTTGTGTAGGACTGTCATAATCTAATCAAAATGACTTAGAAAAAGAAAGCCAAACTGAAAAGAGGATAAGACCATTTTGCTTGCGGAGGTAATAAAAAGTAAGGAAATAATTAAAAGAAAATTCTCCCCTACTCTTACTGTACCTCTAAGGATAAAAAGTGAGTGCATGGTAATTTGTGAAATCCTCAATACCACCTACCATTTTCCTGCATGCATCTCAGAGGAGTGTGTAAAATGGGGGTAAATCATATTAATGAACTGATGAAGTGCTGTACAGAGATTCTCAAAAAACAATTGTGTACACTTAAATAATTTAATATGAATAAATACAATTTATATATACAAGTATTTTAATGTGTGTGCCATGGATGATGCCCACAACTCCATGAATTCAGCTACTTTTTTTTTTTATTTCACGCTGCATGAAGTGTGACAAATTATGGCTGAGACAAACACAAATCATCACTGTTTCAAAGCTGCATATTGCTTTTACTTAAATACATAAAATACCAGTCACGTGCAGAGACAGGTTCCCAAATGTTCGTTAATTGACCAGTTGCATATCACACATGCTCTGCCACAAAAATTATTCCATTGTAATAACTCCATGTCACTCATTGTTACCAAAACACCTCTCCTCCAAGCACGTCTCTGCCTGTACACCATTTCCTCACTATTCCTAACCAGTTATGACACCTCCAGAGCTCTCCTATATTTTCGTGAAAGTAGAAGTGAATTCCTGTTGGTACATTGTTCTTACTCCTACTTCTAATAGTAAGATAAAAATTGCATCACACTAGGAATTTTTCAGCACTTAGGAATGATTTCCTATTCTGAGACACTTTGCTGGTATAGGCCCTGGTCTCATAAGACAAAATGGTAACTTTTGCTAATCTGAACTTCTAGCAATACATCAGGCAAAAACAAGGTGCTGCAAATTAGTTGGATACTACCAGTTCTGTTATGAAATATGATAGTGGCAACATCACGCCACTGGGATGTTTTTCAACAGCAGAACTGGAAAGGCTGGCCAAAATCATTGGATACCAAATAATAATATTAAAAAAAAAAAAAAAAAAAGGTCTTTAAAGACCTACGGAGTGCACACAACCAAATGACCACCTTAACAACCTGAAGTGTATAGCCAAGACAACACTAGTGTCCTTCAGTGTCCTTAAGTAGCCTAGCTAAATCCTAGATCTTAAGATTCTAGTTCAGACACTCCCTATTAAATTCTGATCTGAGCGTGAAGATTACATAACGGCAAGAAAAAGGTGCTTCTACAAATTATATGTATATCAACTTCTGGTTTCAAATAAATTTAAAACATAGTATTATTATTATGATTATGATTATTATTATTATTATTATTATTATTATTATTTATAATGAAAATAAATATAAAAATATAAAAGTATTGATTAATTATTACAATTTATAACACTACAAAGGGTACAAAAACTGAAGGCAATCAAAGCTGAGTACACAAAGTTTCACCCCTAAAGGAGCCTGTATTTCAGAAATTGTGTACAGACATATATTCGAAGGCCATTTTTATTGTTTTACAATTATTAGCTTAACACACATTTGGCAATGTTAACGTGAGACATTAATATCACGAATTTATATGTAATTTTTCTAGTTTAATTTATTCAAAATAAGTGTAAATTTTTGCACACAGGTTTAAGGAAAGCTTAAAGCTGCCTGGTTAGCACATTTTACATTTCCTCATTATTTGACATTATTTGCCCCGGTGACAGCATTCATAGGTAAACAAATTTCTATTAAAAACATAAAGAATTAAAAAAATAATTACTGTAATTGAAATCATGTCCCATCATGGCATTAAAATTTACTGGGTTTTTTTACGCCTATGCTACAGTTGTTTTTAGTGGTTTAGTCAAATTGTCTTTATAATTTAAAGCAAATTTAAAATAAAATGTCTTGGTCGCAGGTGTTACTCAACCTCAACCACACTTTATTAAATGGAACAGAAGCAGGTGGAATGCATCAGCAAAGCAAACAGATGCAACCGTTGAGGACGTGAAAAATGCAACAAAGAGGAGATGTATTACAGAGACAAATAAACCAGCTTATACTGTTATTACAGTGTGTGTGTGTGCATGTGTGTTTGTATGTGTGTGTTAGTTACATTTCCATTTAGTACATTACATCTCCATTTAATTTCAAAATCTGAGGATTTTACCAACTGCACATTAAAAATAGGCACAAGAACAAAAAAAATAAAAATGATGCCATCCCTGCTGCCGTTTTTATGTCTCCTACTTTAAAATGTTAAAATGCAGCTTTAGGATTAGATAACATCAGTGTTTCCTGAAATATCAGTCATTTTAGGCTGATAAAAAAGGTCTTTACCCACTACTATTCATAATAACACTAATAATAATAATAATAATAATAATAATAATAATAATAATAATTGTGTATATAAATCAGTGATGCTACACATTATTTTAATGAAAGAAAAGTATATGCTATATAATTACTAGCAAAATATTTTTTGCCTTAAAAAAATTATATTAGGAATTGTATATTGCGAGCTAAGCTGATGGATGCTAATACAGTATGCTAATAGAAGCATCTGTTTACAAAATTATTTCCTTTTTTCTCTTGTTTTGTAAATAATACTTTGTCACAAATTCTAAGCTAACATTTTAACATTTTTATAATGACTCTGTTGGTGTTATATTTAAATGTGTGAATAATGATGTTTTTGTATAACCTAATCTAAGATCAGAGTTTTATTTTTATTACTATCATCATTATATATATAATGATCAGCCATAACATTATGACGACCTGCCTAATATTGAGTTTAGTCAATTAGTCTGTGTGTTCTTTTGCCACTATAACAGTGATGCACTGTGTGTTCTGACACCTTTCTATCACAACCAGCATTAACATTTTCCTCAGTTTCACCTACATTAAAGCTTCTATTGGATCCTACAAACTGGAATTAGTCTGACCCAGTCATCATGATTTGGCCCTTGCCAAAGTCACTCAAATCCTTATGCTTGCCCATTTTTTCTGCTTCCAACACATTCATTTCAGGAAAAAAGGTTCACTTGCTGCCTAACTGGGTCGGAGCGACTCCATAACTACAGCTCTTGTGGAATGTTCATGTTCTGCAGTGGTCAAGCTGGTTAAAACAGGTGAGAACAGGCAACAGGGGCATCGGTGGCCAAGGCTCACTGATGCACATGGGGAGTGAAGACTGGCCCATGTAGTCCAATTCAATAGAAGAGCTACTTTTGCTCAAATTGAGAAAAAGGTTAATGCTGGTTAAAACAGAAAGGTGTCACCACAAACACAATACGGCCTTACTGTTTTGTGGCAGGAGGGGAGGTACTTAATATTAGGCGGGTGGTCATAATGTTATGGATGATCTGTGTGTGTGTGTATGTGTGTGTATAATATTAAATAATATGTTAATAATAATAATAATAATAAAGTGGAATAAACATTAAAATCAAAGGTCATCTATAAAAAAGTCAATTCTAACCAGAGTAGCTCGATACAGATATACAAGTTCAACTCTGTCAGCTTTATTGGGTTGAGATGCAACAGCAACACTAGAGGCAGGAGGCCTTTGATTGGAGACGAGATATTTACATGGCTCGCTTTTTCACAGTAACAATGTCCCCCCAAAAAAGGGAAAGGAAAAAAAGCCATTTTTCCCTTTTGAATGATAAATAAACGGCTTTACAAAAGCTCACAAGAATTAAAGATTGAATTGAGTCATATGCCCCATAAAAATCTAATCTACTCCCATACTACACATACCAAAATAAAAATGAAAATATGCAGTTAGAAAACCATCCACGGCTCATTGTTTGTTTAAGAGCCTCACAAAGGATCACAAATTAAATTTTAGCTACATTAGGTAAAATTAACAAACAAAAAAATTATCAACACATTGCATTATAACACATTACACTCATAAAGAGATTAAAATATAAATAATGATTTAAAAAAAGAAAAGTAGCCTACATGCATTAGTACATCTCTGTTCTCCATTTGTCCCCATAGCATTGCTTTTTTCCAGAAATAAACAACAAATACAAACTGTAACTGCGTTAATGGTTTGTTCCACAAAAAATAAAGATATGGCACTTTTTTTATATATTCATAAATCATTTTATGTTTAATATACAGTCATCATTAAAAAAAAAAAAAAAAAAAAACTGTGGAGTCAGCATGTTTGTTGTTGTCTGGTTCCCGGCACTCGGGAGCTGAACCCATGCGGATTGGATCATGCAGGTATGTTACAAGTTACTATTTACATTACATTCATGCTCTCCTTATCCCATCGTGCAATATTTCCACTTCCTCAGGTAAGCAGTCTAATGATTGCAACATCAAAGACAGAAAGAGAAAAAGAGAGACAGACGGAGAGAAGGAGAGAGAGAGTAAGGGGGGCAGGGCTAAAGGAAAAAAAAGAGGTAAATATTTTACAACAGCATCCATAACGGTGGCTCATGAATATTTATAGTGAACCAAAGCGAAGAAAAAATAGGGTATTTCCCAATAGAGTAAGTAAGAAAGCGCCACCATGATGCATTTTTTTTTCACTCAAGTGCTTTGATGAATGTCTAAGTGCCTTATTTATCAGAGAGCGAGTGAGCACCGCAGTCGTAGCTCCTGTGATCAGCATGATAAGCAGCGCCGTGCCAATAAGATGAGTCACAAACTGTCTGCAAAGAGTTGATCTCGGATGCTGAGGAGTTCCCGTCTCTCCGTTTGGACCTTTTACGGTGACGCAGGACAAAAACGAGCATCCCAACAACAGTGAAAGCAGAAGTGACAAACACAAGCAGCAATCCAGGCACAAGGACTGAAATTGAGACTCGGCTTGGCTCTGGGTATGTTCCAGGATGTGTCCCTGTGTCAGAATCCATACCAGTGGTACCATTTTTAGATGCCAATGTCGGTGAAACCTGTTCGAAAATTTCTGGGCATATTAGGTCGATTCGGATCCGACGGAAATCCTGCTTCCAGAACTCCTCTGGTGACTCACATTTTAGGTCACTCACAATTACATCAGGTGCCATTTTTTCGGCCCACTGTTTCAGTGGCACAATGCTGCATGTGCAATCCCACGGGTTCCCATGCAAATCGATTTGGATAATTGAGCTGAGCTGATCCAGGACACCGCTTAAGGGAAGATGGGTGAAATAATTGTTATGCAGGCTTATTTTGGACAACGAGATGCCCAAAAAGACATCCGCAGGCAGCGACTTTAACAAATTGTTGTTAAGGAACAGCACCCGCAGGTTAGGCATTGGACTAAAAGCTCCAGCTATGATGAGCTGGATGTCATTAAATTCCAAACTGAGATATTCAAGGTTTTGGAGTCCCACAAACATCTCCGCCATGACAGTATCGAGATAGTTCTTGTCCATGTAAAGCCACCGCAACTCACTCAAGTTTTGGAAAGTGCCATTCTCAATAGTTTTTATGTTGTTTCCACCTAAATCAAGCAGGTTCAGATTTGTGTAACCCCGAAACTGGTTTCTTTTCACTGCATGGATATTGTTGTCACGTAGATTTAACTCATGTGCACCAAGTGGTTTGGGTCTCAGATTGAGCACGCTCTCCAACTTTTTACCTTCGCAGTTCACCCCAAGTCCCTGACTAGCACCAACTGGCTTGCAAATGCATGTTTGGGGACAAGTAACATCACTTGTGCCTGATGCTATTGCTGTTGGTGTCTTTAGCTGCCAGTTTTCCCTTGCTTTGGGGCGGCCTTTGTTGTTCTGAGCATTTTTCTCTGTCACTCCAGCTATTTTGGATGTTGTGGATGTAGGAGAAGGAAGAGAATCCAATTCTGAGGTCTCGTCCTGAGTTGGAGGTGCGGCCAAACTGGAATCAGCACCATCTTTGGAAGGGCAGAGTTCGGATTCAGCTGTCTCGTTGAGTTCATTGCCCTGGAGACGCGCAGGTGCTTCACAAACCACCCGGCCGACAAGTGCCCGTTGTGGGATGTTTTCAAGCCACTGCTTTAAGGAAAGAAGGTCACAATTGCAGTCCCATGGGTTGTCCTCCAACAAAACCTCCACTATGCCCGGAATTTGTTCCAAGACCCCTTCATAAGGCAACGTCTTTATCCGGTTCCCACGCAAGTCAAGATGCGTTATAGGAACGTGCTGGAAAATGTTAGTGGGAAGTGCACTAATGAGATTATCATTCAGAATTAAGACCTCTAGTTTACTCAAATCCCTAAAAACTGTGGGATCGATGTCTCTTAAAAGGTTAAAATCAGCTTGGAGATACTCCAAATCATCCAAACCAAGAAAAGTGTTCTTTTTAAAAGACCGGATCTTGTTATTGTTTATATGTAGACGCTTGACCAGCTGCAGGCCAAGGAAGGCGCCGGGGACGATGTCGTGCAAGCCGTTGTTCTCTAAATGCAAGCTGACTGCATTGTAGAAGTTGGCGAACTCATTGGGAAACAGTCTGGACAGGGAATTCCCATGCAGCAGCAAGTGATAAAACTGCGAGCTTGGACCAGTCAAGTGCTGCAGGTTGCTGAAGCCGCGCTTTTCGCAGTCGATGTGCAAATCACCCTCTATCGCACTGCACGAGCAGATCTCCTCCTTGCACACGTCGCTCGTACTGTTCCCGAGAGCTGCACAAAGAGCCGCCTTCAGCAACACAATCCACAGCAGCATTTTTTCAATGCCGACGATTCATTCCCGTGATCCAAGACATGAAAATGGACAGATTATGGACGTCTGCGCTCCTCCAGACGTAAACTGACAGAAACATTGATCATCAGGCTGCAAAAAACATAAGGAGTTTTCATGTTTACATCCATGTCATTCAATTCTGCTTAAAAGATAGTTTATCCATTACCTTATTTAAAAAAAAGCAATCTTCATCATCATCAGCAACACCATCGTTTCATCATCATCATCATCACCACCATCATCATCATCATCTTTGATATGTCAGATTACAGTTTGAGATGAATCTTACCAGATAAGTGACCTTGTGCATCCCCCCCTTCAAAAAAAAAAAAAAAATCCTGATTTATTGTAGATTTTGTTATTCCTCACGGAAAGAAGGGAGCTGTCCGTTCTCCCTTGGTTCTAAAATCCCAATGCATCGCCACAGAGAGAACAAATGAAGACATAGAAGGGGGGAAAAAGAATAATGAAGACAATAAAAGAGATAGAATGATGAATTAATCCGCAATTCTCACATCCTCACATTCCATCCTGCTGCTTCTTCTCGGCACTCCGCCGCTTTTTCAGCATTTCTAAAGCAACGCTCGTTGCTGTGTCTAACCCCCTCTGCCGAGCTGCAGTGGAAACAATCCATCTGTGTGACGGCGATTTTTTTTTTTCTTTCTTCTTCTTCTTCTTTTAATCGATCCACAAAATCCGATGTTAAAAATGAAAAGCAATAAAGTGAAAGGAAAAAATAACAGCCTTTCGGGCTATGTCCGTGCTTGGACGGGCTTCAGATCGTCGTTTGTGAACCGCATCGCGCATTGTGCATTTCTCACAACTGTTTTATACTCCACAAAGACCAAGAAAACATCGCTTGCATCCTCAAACTAATCATTTCCTGCTTGTTGGCTTGAAGATGTTTTTTTTTTTTTTAAAGAAGAGCGATTATTTCCATGTTCGGAGAAGAGCGAAGAAAGGCGAGCATGCACTGCGCCTGCTCGGGGATACAGGTGTGTGTGCGTGTCTGTGTGTGTGTGTGTGTGTAGAGAGAGAGAGAGAGAAAGAGAGAGAGAGCTGGGGAGCCGCAGTTGAATGCGGTAAAATAATCAACTACACAACGCGCGCGACATCACATCCCTTTTTTGTTATTGTGCAGAGATTCATGTCGTGCTAAATGGATATAAATGGACAGAAATGGACACACTGCTGCATCACGAATTACGAAAACTGTACGAAGTGTGTGTGTGTGTGTGTGTGTGTGTGTGTGTGTTTAAGGAAAGAAAAATGCATCCTCTATGCATGCAGTCACGCATCTAAACTCTCCGCATTTTTGTGCTCCTTTCCTTTTAAAAGCGCTTGAACAATTATTCCTGATAATCATGTCGTATTTGTATTAGTAGTAGTCCATAATTTGTCATTTCTGTTTTTTTTCCCCCCCCTACTCTCGTCTCTCGCGTTTCATCTCGACGACTGCTGCGTTTCCTTTCTCTCCTTCTTTCTTCGTTTTCCTCTCTGATGTCGAAGTCTGAATATGAGCTCTGATTTGGATTCAAATGCCACAAACTCATTAGCTGTGCATCAATATGCGGGACTGATGGGTGACATCCTGTTTCACTCGTTCACCGCAGTGCCGTTTAAACTTCATCAATCACTTTAATTGGGGGAAGAAGGGAGGAAAAGGCGGGAATAGGATTTTTTTTTTTTGGGGGGGGGGGGGGGGGTGCAGCAGCAGCAGCAACTGGTTTCTTTAATAAAAGATGAATGTTTATTTGATTAAAGAGAAATCTGTTCAAGCTGAGTATTTCGTAATCAAAAAGCAGCTTCAGCCTGAGTGACCTAAATTACACTGAAGGCATGAGTAGATGAATGAATGAATACATGTGCAAATGAATACATAAGTAAATGAATATTGAAATAAATATGAATTGAATAAATACTGTTCATAAATAAAAAATAAATAGGATGAGGAAGTGATTAAAGTACAAATTCATAATTCTATAAAACTTTCACTGACATCTGACTAACTTGGCATCAGTGACAAGTACTGTTAATTGACATTATAATACTATGCATTTTTATTAATAATTATGTTCAAGGTGTCTTTTTGGAAGGTGATTTGGTGGCTTAGTGGTTAGCACTGTCGCCTTGCACCTCCATTCTCCGGGTTTGATTCTCACCTCGAGTCTGTGTACAGGTTCAGAGTTTGCAGGTTGTCCCTGTGCTTGGTGGGTTTCCTCTGGGTACCCCGGTTTCCTCTCACAGTCCAAAGACATGCAGATTAGGCTAATTAGCTTTCCTAAATAGCCTGTGGTGTGTAAGCGTCTGTATTTGTGTGTGCCCTGTGCTGGATTGGCACCCTGTCCTAAGTGACTTTATACAGGGTAAAGCAGTATAGAAGTGGGTGAATATGTTATGTAAGAGCCAAAGAATAACAGAAAGATTACCTAATGATTATCTGATCACCTACCAGATTAAATAAAATAAAACTTAGCAATTAATAGCTTCTAGTCTGTTCTTTATTTTCATATGCAGTATGTTATTTTGGACTTGTGAAACAAGTTTCTGAAAATGGATGAAGAAGATAATAAGGATATTGATTTGCAAATGTTTGATTTGTTATCATAGCGTGATTACTTCAGACAGTGCACAAATATGTGATTTCTCCTGCGATTTGGTGGTGTTTGCATGGGTAACGTTAACTAATACTACCATTTCAAGCTTTCTAATTAACAGCTAAGTTTTCCAGTGTTGATTTGCAATTAGAGTAAAATAGAAATGCAAGTGTGCTATGTAGGGCATAGAATCCCTTCTTTCACATAACAAGTACCCTTAATTAGCAATTAGTCAGAATTTGAGATTCAGCCATGTGTAAGAAGTTACAGTAGTTAGTGTTGTATCTCATGAAACCTAACCCAGATGGTTTCAGAGGCAATTCGGAATGACTTAGTAGCAGTTACCAAGGAGACAAAGTGTTGTTTAAGATGACATTAAAATCTTGCTGAAAGTGCTTCTGTGACTGGTTTTATATGTGGGTTTTGCACTGTCATCCAGTATGTAATGTCTATTCTGCTGTCCAGAAGTGGGTGGGACAGACAGACTTGAGATGCAAAAATGTAAAAGAAATTCTATAAAAAAGTGACAAATATATAAGTTAAGTAAGTAAAGTATAGAGCAATAAATAACCACCTGAAAAAGTGGAATGAAAAGTGAATAAAACACATTACAAAGGATGTGGCAGTAAATAATTGGTTAATAAATATCCAAATGAATGGAAATCTGACTGAGCATTTGTAAATATATAGGTCAATATGTAAAGAAATAAACATGCGAATTGTGTGAAGTTTGGTTGCTTGTTTGCATGTTTGTTTTTCTGCACTGATAGGCCAGTCAAGGGTTTTTTCTCTTTTGGTAAGGAGTCCTTAATACTTTCAAGAGGTGCTATACATTTTAGTTATAAAAGCAATTGCCACCTGCTAATACAGACTGCACCAGCTAAGTCGCTGCAGTTGAAAGGACTTTAAAGCACTGTTGCTTGTTTATACATCTGTAAATGGAGTAGGCTTTAAATACTTCTCCAACAGGTTTCAGGAGTACACACCTGCTATGCCTCTCACGTCACTGGAGAAATATCTGTTAGTAATACCTAGTGTCAAAAGAAAAAAATGGTTGTACACACAAGCATCCTTTGTGTAATACAAATATGTGGAAAAATTGTATTAAAAATGTTATTGAGGTCAGGTTTAGTCACCAAAGGGCAACATTCATTCAACAACTCATGTTGAACCAGTAAATACAGTTGAATTACCTGTCTCAGCAACATCAGTACTTTATGCATGTTCTACCTTAGAGAAGAACAAACTGAGAAGCTTATCCATGTTTTGTCCAGGTTAGAAAAGTGATTGTGATTTTAAATCAAGGGCTGTTAACCCTCTGAAATCCTCTTTCACCTTAAATACAACATTTAAGCCCAATCCCAATTCTATTTTCTACCCGTTCCCCTACCCCTCGCCCCTTCCCCTTGTCCCTTGAAACGAAGTGGAAAGGGGAAGGGTTTAAATATTTCCCCTAAG
>JAQMYG010000010.1:17610485-17624967 GCA_030014215.1 Clariallabes teugelsi
AGTGGCAAGGAAAAACTCCCTGAGATGGTAATAGGAAGAAACCTTGAGAGGAACCAGACTCAACAGGGAACCCATCGGGACAGGGATTGATCTGCATCATACAGTGTGAGCCTGGAAGTTCAGTAATAACAGGAGATGTGTTTAAGTTAAAAGGAGTCCAGTCCATTGGAGCCTCAGGTAGACTGTAGGAAACTCCAGTCCTGAACTAGACACGAGTCTTCAGAGAAAAGCTGTCTGCATCAGCCAAGGACAGGTGGAAAAGTGGAAAAACCCTCCAAAAGGCCTGAATTAAAACCATTCTACGTAGAGGAGTTGGCCTCCACCTGTGAAAGACTCATTGCCAGTTATTGCAAACAATTGATACAACTAGTTATTAGGTTTAGGTGTCATTACATTTTTTCACATAGGGCCAGGTAGCTTTTTGCCCAGAATGAATGAAATCATCTTTTAAAATCTGCATTTTGTATTTACTCGGGTTATCATTGTGTAATATTAAAATTAGTTTGAGGATCTCAACCATTTAAAGTATGACAAATATGTGAGAAAAAAAAATCAGGAAAGGGGCATATTCTTTTTCACAGTACAGTACATTATGTGTTATCTATCTAACCTATTTTCTCTCTCTCTCTCTCTCGCTCTCTTTGTCGAACTACACATTGCAGTGTTGAATTGCCAGTGATCCAGGCCTCCTCTTCTCTCTGGGCCTGTCTGACACATCCTGTTGCCCCACTTCTGGTTGAAGTTCTCATTGCATTGGGACCTCTGGCTCTCTGCTGAAAACCACCCCGTGTGGTCTGCTTGGGATGCATGTGGTGACTGGGGATGGTTCCACTTAACCATGAAGATGGTCTTGGTCTCAACTGATTCAGAAAGCTGTTCTCTGATGGCTTATGACTGCAGTCACTCAAACACCTTTCCTGTTATACTGAACTTCCAGCCTCCTGATATCACCAAAATGAGGGTGGATTCCTTGTTGTCTGGATCCTTTCAAGGTTTCTTCCTATTGTCATCTCAAGGAATATTTTTTTCTAGCCTCTATCATGCTCGGCTTGCTCAACAAACCGATAAGTATAATTTACATATTTCCTCACAGTTTTTGAACTCAATTTATTTATTCTGTACAACTGGGGGACAGAGTACTTGCCTGAAGAACCTGAATGAAATGCTAGTGTTTTATGATTTGCTGCACCTATTAGTTTGCCACAACCTACTTAAACAATGTTGTCATAAATTCTTGCACATAGCTGGACAACCTCTATCATCTGAAAGCAGTGCTAAGAAAACTCATGAAGCAGGACTTAACATGAACAGCCACAAGTATCATCTGGGTCACTGATTTTTATGGTGATATGAGCTTATGCTTGGATTCACTAACATATTTTATTGATATGGTTGATGATTGGTTGAGATGGGAGAGATAATTGAAAATATCATCAGCACATGGCTCAAGGCATGATATAAAAGTGCAAAAGGTGCATTTGTTACTGTTATCATTCCTGAAGGTGACTCGCTCACATCAAGGTTCACTGAAACGTTTTTTTTTTCTTTCTATTTTATCTCATTTCTCTGAGGAAATCCCTGACGGTGTGTGTGAATCTGTGTGTGTGTGTGTGTGTGTGTGATTTCTCTGGAGGTGCTAATGTTCTAAATTTGGCTTTGCATAACAGCTGTGCAATCAGTGAGACGAGACAAGACAAGACAAAATGTGGTGTATGTCTGAGAAATCGAGGATAAAACCATAGGAAGCAAGTTTCATCTGTTCACGTCTCTGTTTCTGATGACTTCACAGCTTCTTGGTCATTAGCCTGAGTGTTTAACAACTGGACGATAATCTTCTGGGGAAATATAATAAAGTTATTTCACTGCATTTTAACAATTGAAAACATCTAATTTATGGAGTAATTTAGCTAATTTATCATAATGAGATGCACACAGTGATGGTGAAATAAGTATTAGTACGTTATTTATTCATAAAAATAAGATTGATATGGGAAAACATTTTGTAATAAAAAAAAAAAACAGTAGAAATTCTGCAATTGGGTATTTTACCTAAAGGAGATTTCTAAATTTGTCCGGTCATTATTACCATACAATACTCAATTGGAAAAATCTGCAAAGCCATAGCAAAGAAAAAGAAGGCTTTATTTGTCAAATGTACTGTATAACAATCAGCCATTATAATACAATGCAAAACATTGCAAGACCTTTTGGGGGTGTGCTACGGTGTCTTTCACCAGGACAGTGGCAGCGGATTCTTTGGGTGCTATAGTTTATGGGGGGATGCCTATGAAGATTGCACTTGTTTGTCCTTTTCGTCCCATGGATGCTTGATCAGATTGGGATCTGGGGAGTTTAGTGGCATTGGGCTCTTTAAATGCTGGACCCTGTTTGTGTTGGACTGTGGTGCACTGTGTGTGTTCTGGTGCCTTTCTGTTGCAGTCAACATGGTGGCCATGATCCTGTCACCAGTTAATGTTAATGTTTTGTGCTGTAAATGTGATTGCTGATTTGGTGTACACTAAAGCACCCTAAAAAAGTCTGTGCCCATTTGATAGGAAGCTGGGGTCAGAGCACAGGATCAATCTTGTGTTGACCAGGGTTTAGTACCCTGCTTTAGTATCTTGCCCACAAGGCACCATCTTGGCAGCACTTATGTATGAATACCTGATCTACTGTAATGTTCAGTTGCTCAATTGCTTGGGTTTCTGTGGAATTTGCAGGCTGCCCTATGCATGGCTGGCTGTGGTCCACTGGATGTTTTTCTTGGAGGCTTTTTTCTTCAAATTGTGTTGCATTGACTTTTCTGTAAGATTGGATCAGACAGGCCTGGCCTTTGGTCCCAATAGCCTTTAGTGAGTCTTGGCTGCCCTTGGCTGTTCCCAGTTTACTGGTTTATACTGTAATTGATAAACAGTGATAGTGTATTAATGTTTTGGCTGATCAGTATAAATGAGAACTTACTATATTGATATAATACACTCTGTCAGACAAACATAAAAAATAGAGTGTCTAAATAACATTTTCTTAACAATTTCTTCTGGAAACATATCTGTATGTTAATTAATATTTTGTTCAAATCTACAGTTAAAAGTCAACTGAATTAATGATATTATATATTAAGTAAAACCTATGCCAAGTTGTTGTGGGGACTGGATATTCCACTGTGGCGACCCCTTGCCGGGAGCAGCCGAAAGAACAATATATATTAAGTACTCAGTTGATGTATGTATATATTTGTTTATTAAATAATATATCAAATCATCAGCCTATAAATATGAATTCATAAACATGTTTTAATGACTCTTTTAGGACAGGAATACATTTTATTTTGCAGTCTTGGCCAATTTACCCAGCTACAAAAATAAATGTTTAAAAGGTCAAGATTTTCCCCTTCAGACTTATTTACCTGACAGGAGTCCTACATAAGAACCAGGACAAAACGTTTCAGGATTTCCAAACAGCATTTAAGTAACTGGAGTAGGAAGAAGAGATCTAAAAATATGCACATGATACAGACACAACGAACCCAATGATATAGAGTATAGATCATTAAATACTTAACTCATTGTTTTATGATATCGGGACACTTTAGCATTAAATGTTTGATAATTTATTTATAACATTTTATTTGGGACAGAATTATTTTAAGGTGTGACAGGAAAACAAACAAACAAACTGATGGCACATGGACATTTGAGTTGTAATTTCATGTATCAGCCACCAGATGGAGCTGACAGCACGTGTTTAAATGTGCACTCAGCAAGCAACTGGAGGATGACTGAATGACTACACACACACACACACACACACACACAAATAATTTAAAATCACACCCTTCTTAACACCAGTGTGCAATTAACCCTGACAGAATGTGAGAAAGAAAAAAAAAGCAGTGTTTCATGTTTTGTGTTTATATATAATATATAATTTTCTCTTTATCTAATTTCTGTTTGTAATTATAATTTATACTATGTTTTCTGAGAGAAAACTGGAGTTAAAAAGAAAGCCAAGAAAGGCCTTTATCCAGGATTAGATTCTACTCTCATATATTGGATTGGAGATTAAACGATCCAAACACTGAACACATTAACCTCGAAGATCCTAATACAAGATTTGAATGACCAACACAGCTCCTTAAAAAAAGATGGTGATATACATATTAATAATAATAATAATAATAATAAAAAAAATACACAAAAAAAATAAAAAATAAAAAATAAAATCAGTGAGACTTCTCTTGATATAAGAGACTTCTCTTGTAATTTGTCTAATCAGTATGGTTGTGCCTCACTTATATTCCAGTCTTCAGCAACAGAATGAAGACAATAATTACATAGTTGCACAATAACTTAATACAAGCCTATAAAATTATATGCTAAGCAGTGCACTCAGCATGACAGAAGAGTGAAAATCCTCATGGTGAGATCAGACAGGAGTAGGGGACAGAGGGTGACGTGATCTGACTGGACGTTGTCTGTTATTCTGAATCCTACTTCTATATCTGCTTTGTTTGCTCAACTGTCAATATCCAGTTTATTTGTTTATCCAACAGGATGAGATGCTTCAACATCTATTTACATCACTTTATAAAAACAGGATGTGATTCCAGTCCAACTTCCACTTTCCCCATCAGGAAAGTGCTTTCAAAGGATCAACAAAGGATTGGTCATAGAGGGGGAGATCAGCACTGCATCAGCCAGGAATCAGCAGAGGATAAACTGTGGATCAGTAGACGCTCAGCAGCAGGTCAATAGAAAGCTGCAAGAGGTTGGAAGGTAAATCAGAAAAGCTGGATCAGCTGTAGATTAGATGTGGAGCAGCCGATGATCTGTAAATGATTAACAGTGGATCATCTGTGGCTGATCCACACAACTGATTTTGATAGGCAAAATAGCAACCGAGGGCAGTGGTAGGTTATTACAAAATGAGCTGTGGATTGGGGTGAATTGGGACAAGATCTGCAGTGGATCAGAATAGAATCAACTATGGATTAGCAATGGATCAGTGATGGGTCAGGAGATGATTTGCATTGGATCAGTATAGAATCAGCAGTGGATCAATAAGGATTCGGGTAAATGAGGAGAGGATCTGCAGTGGATCAACATAGAATTAACTATGGAGCAGATGATCTGCAAATAATTAACAGTGGATCATCTGTGGCTGATCCACACAGGTGATTTTGATAGCCGAAAAAGCAAGCAAGGGCAGTGGTAGGTTAGTACATTAGCTGTGAATCGGGGTGAATTGGGAGATTATCTGCAGCGTATCAGCAATGAATCGACTATGGATCAAACAAAGGAGCAGTGATGGATTATCAGATGATCTGCAATGGATTAAGATATAATCAGCAGGAGATCAATAAGAGATTAGGGTGAGTTAGGGTAGGAGCATCAGAGGATCTGAATAGAATCAGCTTTGGATCGATATGGCATCAGGGTGAATAGAGAGGATCTGCAGTGGATCAGCATAAAATCAACTATGGATCAGCAATGGATCAGTGATGGGTCAGCAGATGATTTGCAGTGGATCAGTACAGAATCAGCTGTGGATTAATAAGGATCAGGGTAAATGAAGAGAGGATTCGCAGTGGATGAGCATAGAATTGACGATGGACCAGCAAAGGATAAACTGCGGCATCAGCAGACAATCTGCAAATTATTAACTGCAGGGGAAAAAAAAGGATCAGGAATGGATCAGAAGTAGATCCACAGCAGATGGGTAAACGATCAACAGACGACAGCCATTCTTACCACAGGTGGTTTAAATACTGGGATCACACACACACACACACACACACGCACACACACACTCTCTCTCTCAGCACGTCATCGGCATTAATTTAAAACACCATCAGGTTCCTCACTAATTAACATCAGGCTAAATTTTCTCGTTCCCCCCCTCATTTGTTCCCCTGCAGAGTGGTTTATAAAGTGCTTTAAGCCAAATAACTGATAGAGGTGTATGTGTGTGTGTGTGTGTGTGTGTGTGTGTTTAATTAGAGACTTTACGAGTTTGTTAATAGAGTAATCAAAATGCAGCTTGTTCTCACAGGATTACTGGATAGAAATTAAATTAAAATAAAATAAAACTCCTGTGTATGCTGAAAAAAAAATGTTCTGTACATCAGAATAAAAATACAACATAAACAATAAAAATGTACACCTCAGAAGGAATGACATAATTAAAGCATTTACAAAGGCTTTTACACATACATACTGTATAGACACAAACAGTTTCCAGAGACATGACACAAGTCACATGACTTTTTGTTGCTGCCATGTTTATTGGCACCTGGCCACCACACCTTTCACCATCGTAGGCAGCATTAAGTTTTTCAGTAATTTGCACTACAGTATGTCTTCTCTGGGATCAGAGCAGATGGGCTAGTCTTCGCTCCCCATACGCATCAGTGAGCCTTGGGGTGCTCATGACCTTGGACAACTTTTGGTAGGTACTAACCAGTGTGCACAGGGAACACCCCAGAAGACCTGCCATTTTGTAGATGGGTCAAGTCATCTAATCATCACAATGTGGTAAATAAGATTGTAAAAAATGTTGATTAGTTATTTATTGTAGTATTTTTTTCACTGTTGTGTCTTGTCTTCTGAGTAGTTTTATAGCGCCATTAAAGCTGCTGCTCGATTGATTTCTATTGTTCTCTCGGCAAAGACACTAAAGATGGATTCAAAACAAAAAAAAAACAGCTTTATCTTCTCAGGCAATATCGGCCTTCCTCGGATAAAAATAAAGAAATAAATAACGGAATTCCTCTGAGGGTTTAGTAGCGTGTAGCCTCTCCTGTCTCAATGACAGCAGACAGCGAGTAGCAGATGACTCACTCAGCGCTCGCCTGGTTTTATGCCAGAATGAGCATGTTATCTCAGGGAAGTCGTGAATATTTAATGCACCTGCAGCTGGTTTTATTGCCCAACCTGGCTACATGCATATTTCACAGGAAGTGTAAGTGAAAAGGTAATAATAAAGAAAAAGTAAAGGGACAAAAAAAAAAACAGTGTTATGTGTTCCCATGTGCAGGATTATATCCTCAGCCCTCGAAATCTCGAGATGTAATTATGTTTACAGAAAGTGACATGAAATTTTAATTAACGATTTAAGTATTTGAACTTAGTGTGTAAATGCAGCACCTATACAAATCTTTTCTTTTTACATTCAAATCTAATGTAAAGTTTCACCTTCAGATTTCAAGACACACCTCTTATTCGAGTCTGATGCTGTTGTTGAGAGACACTCTCATTCATTCATTCATTCTCTATAGCGCTTGGAGCCTATCCTAGAGCTACACCCTGGTTGGGGTGCCAGTCCATTACAGGGACCACAAGCACATACTTAATCAAATTGGAAATGCCAATTAGCCTTGCTTAGCGCCATGAGGAAACCCACTAAGCACGGAGAGAACATGCAAACTTTACGCAAAGAGACCTGAGAAATGAATCAAACCCTTGACCTTGGAGCCCTTGAACTACTATCCCACCATGTTGCCTGTTGAGGGAAACCAAAGAAGTAATTCAACATCAAGATAGTGATGATGCTAACATCAGATCTGCTGTGAAAGTAATGGATTATGCTAGACCTGCTTCTTTAATGAGTTATTGGTCTTTCGGCTGCTCCCGGCAAGGGGTCGAAACAGCGGACACTTGGTCCGCACAACAACTTGGCACAGGTTTTACGCCGGATGCCCTTCCTGACGCAACCCTCCCAATTTATCCGGGCTTGGGACCGGCACTGCATCCAGTGGCTGGGGGGTTTGGGCACTGGCTGGGAATAGAACCCGGGCCTTGAGTAATATTTTTAAATAAGTTACAGAGCATCTTGTTTAGTTGTTACAAATGGGTTTTACCAGCGTACATCATGATTATTAAACATTTGCTTTGACGTACTGCATGTTTGTTGCCTCAGCAGATCCTTTAGTCATGATTGAGCTCCATCCATCTGTAATTCAACAGGTCAGTGCCTACTTTGGTGATTTTGTTTTTGTCCGATAACTGTGATCCATTTTCTCTTATTCAATGAAAAATTTTGGTAATGACATTTGATTATAGCTTTTCT
The DNA here is from genome assembly GCA_030014215.1 of Clariallabes teugelsi. Lineage (NCBI taxonomy): Eukaryota > Metazoa > Chordata > Actinopteri > Siluriformes > Clariidae > Clariallabes > Clariallabes teugelsi. The sequence goes on from JAQMYG010000010.1 coordinate 17,618,553, forward strand.
TAATCAACAGGTCTTTGTCTGAAGCAGCAAATCATTTGACTTGAAGTTTACTCCTCTCTCTTTTAATAAGTCAGAGTAAGAAGAAGGTAATTTTTTAGAATCAGCAAGTCCTTCAAGTCATTACTGACAATTGTTCCACTCTCATTCAATGGGTCATTGTTAGACATAGTGAATCTTTTATATCACAGAATCTTTCTCTCTTTTACTCCTCCATTCCATTTGTTTCAAGCAGATTTTCACTGTTTTACTGCATTCTGGCGAACTACGTGTTGGATTGGGTTGGAAGAGAATCCTCTAAATTGGCTGAACAAATTGTATCGCATCTCAAAGACACAGATCACTAAAATATTTAAATACATAATCTCTTACTAATGCTGTAATTTTAAATACAGTACCTGACCTTGCTGACAAAAATCGATTAATGATCAAACTAAATAAAATAATAAATCAGTCAACAATAAGATTGGACTCTGACTTTTAGTTTTTTTTTTAATCAAAAGTCATTAATCACTGTTTGTTATTGACTTAAGAAAATGAAATAACCCTCAATGGGATCATTGAACCTGCAAGGTCTGCTGAAGCTTTGTGTGTGTGTGTGTGTATGTGTGTGTGTGTGTGTGTGTGTGTGTGTGTGTGTGTGATGCTCTGTTGTTCAATTCAGTTTTTTATTGTCCATGTGGGAAATCTGTATTGCAGCAACAAAAACAACAAAACACCCCCAACAATACCAGCTTCAAAAGAGACACATCTGAGCACATGGCCTTCTGTCTTTACATTTTGTTAATTATTTCTTTATGCGATTCTTTATGCATGTATTGTGCATATTAGTTTTAACATAGCAATGATTTTAACAAACCAATAGTACAAATTAGTATTTAATAATACTAATAATTTAGTGTAACTGTTGGGTTACTAAAACTAGAGCCCCAGTACAAGCCACACATTTATTCAGTAAATGGTCTCCTAAGGCTGAGGAGATCCTTGCGGACTATTACAGAACACAAATGTGTTGCATCAACTTCACTGAGGGGATTACACTACATGACTGACTACCTCAACTTCTGTTGTGGACAGACATTAAACACCATTGTTCCTGTGTGCTGCTTGCCTATTAGCCAACTCAATGAAACAAAAACAGGAAAGTCTGGGATCTGGGATGGCATTAAAAAAAAAAAACATAGGCTTTAAGAAGAATGGCAACAGTGTAGATGTGGAGACTGAGGTGTGCAAAGGACCGCTGAGTTCAAGTGGTCTACAACAGGTTTGACTTCCTCACCGCTGACTTGAAAGGCTTCCTGTCACTGAGAGATCCCCTTCAGTATATATTCAGCCTCTGTTTGCAGCTACAGTATGTTGTTTTTCTGAACTCTGGAAACCATTGTGTCTTTTTTCCAGTCCATAATATGAGCTACCCAATAAAGCTTAAAAATTTCAGGCCAGTGGAACTGGTTTCTCACATCATAAAGACTTGTCAGACATCAGGTTTACCATGCAGTTGATATTTACAAGAGTAGTATAGACAATTCTACTACGTATAAATCTGCTACAGTGGACTGACTCTTCTCTGAACAAGGGGAACGGTGCTGTTTTTATGTCCTTTTATTTCCCCAGTGCCCTCAACACCATCCAGCCCCTGTTTTTAATAACCAAACTGACTGAAATGCATGTGGACACAAACTTTGTGACCTGGATTACAGACTACATCAAAGGGATACTACAATACATAAGAACGTGGGACTGCAACACAGAGATCAGTGTCAGGGGTCTAAAACTATTTCAGATAGTTTTCAGTTTTACAAATCAGTTTACTCTTTTATATATTAGTGTCCTGTGGAGGCAGTTTTAAGAGCAGGGATGACACATGTTTGGACAAGGATGTCAGAAGAGTTGATTCTTTGGTTGGCTTGGAGCTTGACTCTCTGGAGTCAATTTTGGACAGGAGGACCATGAACAAACTGCTGTCTATCATGTCTAACCCCCACCTCACAGAACTTTTGACCAACTAATGAGAATGTTCACGGGCAGATTTATGTCCCAGAGCAGCTTCATAAAGACCATAGCTCTTTTCCACCTCTCTACAGGGCCAGTTGGATGGGGACTAGGAGCTTTTGGACTTGAGGACATCTCTGCTGCACACTCAGAACTTCTTTTAGCATCAGTATTTTCAGCTCACATCCAATTTCACCACTGCAGCCGATGTACACAAATGGAAGAAAAGGCTCTGCTAGCTGATGCCAAAAAGTATATCAAACTATTAATGATGGGGACAGTGGTCAAGAGACAGAAACATCAAAGGGGAGGAAGTAAAAACATGCTGGTGATACATGCTATGTTCTGAGGCCTGGAGGTCTCCCCATTTATGGAGTTTAACTCTTCAGACTTATATAATGAAATTTCTTTTCTTTGTTTTTAAAATCATCAACTCTTCAACTTCAGTTGGAAATGGGTAAAATAATCAGGTAAATTTAATAATATTATTTTAGACAACTTATTGAGTCTTTTTGCATTGTAGTCTATAAGGTATATCCTATTCAATTGCTATTTTAACATTAAAAATAATTATTTTAACAGATTAGCTTTTCAAGGAAAGGAAAAGATGGAAGATGAAAATTTTGATTTCGGTGTGACTGAAGTAGAGCATAATACACATTCCTGTAGTTATTTATTGCTGCATTACAAGAAATTGAATGAATGACAAGTATGTTGGATGATAAACCACATACCTGTATATATTTTCTGTCATGGTTGGACTATCCATCCATCCATCCATCCATCCATCCATCCACCAGTCCATCCATCTATTATCTATCTGCCCCTGCTTTTGAATTTAATGATTGAAAGTATTACAACCATACTTTTTACTTTTACTTGAGTAGATTTGTGAAGAAGAAACGCTACTCTTACTCCTCTACATTCGACTATACTTGACTCGTCACTTTTCTAACCATTTATTCTACACATGCAGCCGGTGGAACTACCATCTGACTCACCAATCAGACGCAGCAAGAATAATCACATGACTCCATTTGACCAATCAGGTCTTCAGTCGGTGCTATAAATTTATCCTACAGTACCTGTGAATTTCGGTTAGTGTACAATTTTGCAGTGAGTATAGAATGCTTTTTTCATGTTTGTGTGATTATATATTAACTTTAACTGTACATATAATGCTACTTTGACAGTCTATGAATATATAAGTATATTTCAGTACAGAATTAAACACCAGCACACGTGTTGTACATTTTTATGCATCCCAAAAAATATGATTCATCCCTGGCATCATATACAAAGCATGTTTCGCTTGCAGAAGAACAGCTTCCTACTGAGGTGTCTTCTCTATCTGCCAAAACAGACACACACTTCAGCATATATACAGATTAATATATAATTATTATAATTTCTATAAAAAATTAATTAGACATTACGATTGAAACAGTTACTCAGTTCTTAAGTAATATTTTGGAAGACTACTTTTTACTTCTACTTGAGTAATATTAATTTAAAGTCCAGCTACTCTTACTTGAGTTTTTTTTTTGGCTACTCTACCCACCTCTGATTACAACATGTGACTGACAAGTGTTTTGTGGTGCCCATGTACACTGTCAGATTAATGTTATTATTTAAATGATGATTATTATTAATGATTTAAATAATTAATAGCTTTGAATGTCTGCTCTTGGTTTGATCGCTGGGTTTCATCTGTGAAATCTGCATTTGTTGTTAAAAATGCTAAAACCAAAACAAAGTAAGGCAAGCAAAGCTAAAAAAGGGAAAATCATTGTGAACTAAAAACAGACTAGCAGATTGGTCAAGAAAAGCAACAGCAGTTGATGACAGAAACATTTTGTGATAGCTGTAGAGAATACTCCAAAAACAACAGTCAGCAGCATCATTAACAACTTCCACAGGGCAGGAGGGAAGGTTTCAATGCACCATTTGAAGGAAACTTCAAAAGCAGCGATATGGAGATAGCTCAAGATGCAAACCACTCATAAGCAGTAAAGTTCTCAGGGAAATGTTGTAATTGCTAAACAAATTCATAGGTGAGTTGAAAAAGTTCAGCAATCAAAATTAAGCTTAACTAAAGTTATAGAAAGACCAACATTTGGAGAAACAAACAATCCAAGACAACAGCAACAAAACATCAACAACCACATTTCTCAAGCATGGTGGAGGAACTGTCATAGTTTGGGCTTGCATGGCTGCTTTTTAAAATAGCCTTACCTATCTTTATTAATGATGCACCTAGTGATCGTAGCAGGAGAATGACTGCATCTAATCTAATTGAGACAAACTTGACAGTAACCCAAAACACTCAGGAGCAAAAAGAGTCATCATTAACCAAAAGGTGGCATGTTCTAACTTGTTTAATACACCTAGGTGTAAACTTCAGGAAACCAAAGTTGTAATTCTAATCTCATATTCATTACCAAATCTCAAAATGAAATATTATCCAGTGTATAGAAAAAACTAAGAACTGACCTTGCCATTCCATTTCAGACAAAACTGTGTTAGTTATTTGCAAAACATAATTCACATATTTTGTTTGTGAGACATTTAAGTAATCATTATTAACAGCCTTTAACAATCTCAAAAATTAATCAAAAGGATTCACTTTAGTATGATCATCAAAGATTAAAATAACAGTAAATTGCTACTTCAAAAAAGAGGTCTTTCAATCCCAACAAAACTCTATAAATAAAAGTCTTTCATGGGATTCTGCTTCCTTTTTTTCTGGAGGCAAAACTGCAAAAGGTCAAGTTGGTTCTTTTTCCTGCCCATTAAATCTCTCTCTCTCTCTCTCTCTCTCTCTCTTTGGCGCTCACTCTCATTCACTTCTACCACAAGCACTATGAGAAATTCCTATGAGGGATGTTGGTGTTGTGTTAAAAGATGTTGTATTGATCTTGGGATCATGTCTACTCTGTCATGACTTTTCTTTTTGTTTTATTTAGTTGTTTCATTGGCATATAAATATTTTATAATTTTTATTAATTATCTTGGAAACTTCTGGGTTAATTGTGTTAAAAACTTTACATAAAAATATATTTAAAATTCAGCATTGTCCATATACTGTATGAACTTTGCAATTAATAACTGGCTGAAATATGAAGTTGAGTACTTTTGTACTTTAACTCAAGTACACATGGAGATCCTGTACATTTACTTGAGTAATATTTGCTCTAGGCAATCTATATGTTTATCTATTTCTATGTTTTTGTACCTCTGATGTCCAGATAATATTTAATGTGTCACTGTTTCTTACACTGTTGTGTATCAGTGTAAGGACTCAATGTTCTGTACCTGTACCCCAAACCCACACCCACTCAGTGTAAGAGTGTGAGGACTGAGTGTTTTGTACCTGTAACCCCAAACCCACACCAACTTTCACACACAAACTCAGATGGTTTTCAAAAATATTAAAAAGTCAGCATCAACATCATTAGCAGCCTGAAATGCTTGTGTGTGCCACTTAGCCTCCTTTATTCACACGTTCTTTTCTGCAGAACACTGCGATTTATACATGGTTTTATTTATGGTAGCATTCTGACCACCATTACCACATTTATCCATGTAGCTGCTGCATTTTTTTCTGCATGGTTTTGTGTGTGAGTGAGAAAGTTATTTACTGCAGTTCTTTAATGAAAACCACATCAGAATGAATGAAATAAAACAGCATATATTAAAGTTTAATGAAAAACGTTTACAGTGCTGCAGCAGCAGAAACACTTAGCTTGAGGTTTTTAGCCAGATTGGCTAATAAACCCCTCCTGATATGCTGCCAACACCATTAAACTCCACATGCTCCTGATGTCTGGGTTTTAATATTGACTTGTATCAATTATTAATGAAAGTGTGTTAAAACCACATTGTAACATTGTAAATTTGGTTAAAACTCCTAAGACTTCTTCCCTCAGATATTTTATTCCACCCAAAAATCTTTAATTGTTGCCATATTACAACAATTTGTTTTATTAAATTTTTATTATTATTATTTTTTATTCAGTTTATTATTTCATCCTGATCATGATCACAGTGGATCCTGAGAACACTGGGCACAAGGTGGGAGAATTTACCCCCGATTTATTTAGTTATTTGACTGTTTGCCCGTCTTTACATTTATAAGCTTCTTTGTCTTCCTTACTGTGAAAAGTGCAAAATTCTTCTTTTTTTAAAAAACGTCTCGGGTTACTTTGCTGTAACCCTGTTCCCTGAAAAAGCGGGAACGAGATGCTGCGTGAAAATGCTATGGGAACGCTCTCCGCGTGACCGGTTGTTGGAGCATGTGTGTCAAACACGGCAAAAATTTTGGCATATATAACCTCGGTCAGGTGACATCATTTGATTAGGTGCACCTGGAGGTTATAAATAGGACTGAACCGGAAACATCCTCAGGTCAATTTTGTCTGAAAGG
>JAQMYG010000010.1:17751510-17784380 GCA_030014215.1 Clariallabes teugelsi
CCCCCCTTTGGCCAAAGTGTAATGACACGATACAGTAGGTGTGCATCAAGCGGAAGTTTCTGCTCCTACATCTGTCATCTCAGGTAATTTCTATGGACATTTATGTAGAAAAGATGCCAATCTTACTTTTTCTCACTGCCTGTCTCAGACCTATCAATCTCTCTCTTTCTCTGTTTTGGCCTATCCAACTTTCTCTTTCTCTCTGACTTGTTTCTTCTTTTTTCTCTCTCAGGTTGACTGTCTGTCTCTCTTTATCTGTCTCTCTCTATTTATATCATTCTTTATCTCTCGTTCTCCCTCTCTCCCCTCTCACTGACATCAGGCAGGAGACATGACGTGAGCAATCGTGAGCGTGTGCCTAAGCGCTGCTGTCCCTCGATGATGTAACATGTGCGCGTATTGGTGATGATGGTGGAGTTTGAAATGACTGAAGCGACTCAGCGGCACTTCATAAAGAGTCAATGAAGGCCAATCTTGCTCCGAGACAGCCTGCTCGTCGTTTACAGAGCAGGAATTATTATCGCTGGGAGACGTGCTCAGCAAGTGGAAAGCGCCTGGAATTCACTCAGCGGGTTTAAGAACGCAAGCCCTACACACTCGAGTGTGCATTTAAGAGGAGTAATGTGCCTTTCCTGGGTTAGAGGGTTAGTTTTAAAGCTGAACATGAGGGATATTTAATCATGCTGCTCTTTATTAGACCTGGATAAAGCATAATATCATCTGATGTCTCTAGGCATGATGTACATTTTACCCAACTGATAGAGTACAACCTTACACATAAATGTCTATTCTTTTACTGTTAACGTCTATTCACCAGTGTTTCTTCCTACACTGTTCTTTAGGTGAAAAAAAATCCTGAGCAGTTGATCCTCAGACCATTCAAAGCAAATTGCGCTGTTCTGCCTGAACAGAATTACGGAATTATCTCCTTTCCTGAGCCGGATTTGACCAAAGGGCAGAAACCTCATGCTGCCTTTTGTAATGTGGGACCGACGAGAAAAAAGGAGGAAAATAAGAATTTGAAGGGTTGAGAATTTTTTTTAAACAAGACCTTTTCTTGATAAAAGAAAGAAAGAAAGAAATGATGTGAAAAATAAAATGACAATGTCAAATTGAAAGAAAGAAAGAAAGAATGAATGAATGAATGAATGAACGAAAGAATGAATAAAAGAAGTGAAAATATTTTAAATTGAAGAAAACCAAGAGTGTGAAAGCAAGAAAGAAAGAAAGAAAGAAAGAAAGAAAGAGAAATGATGTGAAAATGAAATTAAATGACAAATTGGAAAACCAAAGGAAGAAGTAGAAAGAAAGTACAAAAAGTAGAAGAACAGGTGTATGAAAGCAAGAAAGAAAAAGAAAGAAAAAAAGAAAATGAAAAACGATGACGAAGGAAAAGAAAATGGAGCAAGGAAGTAAGGAAGGAAGGGAGGGTTGAGAAAAAGATAAAATTAGAAAACAAGACTAAAAAAGAGAAAGGGGAGAAAGAATCAAATTTTGGGAAGGATGGAAGGAATCAAGGAAGGAAGAAAAGTTGAGAGCAATTGAAATCATGGAAAGACAAGAATTTGAAAGAGAAAGGAAAGGAAGAGAAAGGCTGGTAAAAGGAAGAAAGAAAGGAAGTTGAGAAAAAGAATGAAAATGAAAAATAAGATTACAAAAGAGAAAGGAATTAAATAAGCAGAAAGGATTGGGAAGGAAAGAAAAAAAAAGAGAGAAATAAGGAAAGAAAGAAAGTGTTGAAGAAAAACAGATCTGGTTTTTGGATGTTTTATTCTTTACACACACACACACACACACACACACACACAAACATACAGGAAGTGTTCACTTTGGAAACGTTCACACGTGCAGACACAATAATGTCGTTTAAAATGGCGGCTGTACTGAAGGAGGCTTTTCACGTTCAGTGTAATTATGGTGTCTTTTCAGTCGCACTAAGGCTTTTCATAGCAATCTTACAGCACGTCAGAGGTAAATATCAGATGTTCCTGACAGATCTCTCTTATGTCCAGCCTCAAACTAGCTAAATTGTTAGTTTAGGTAATGAGCTAGGGTAATCACACTTCCAGTCGCTTAGCAACAGTGTATTTGCATATTATATATTTGTACTTAGTTTACAGTTTGAGAAACTCAGACTTTTCGAAAGCACTGCTTGACTTGTCGCCTTTTTCAAAAATTCTCATAAAAAAATCTGGTGGAACCTTCGAGACAAAGCAGCATTTATGCCATAACAATTCATTTCCCCAAGTTCCATGTTGAAGATTTACCTACATTTTTTGTCTTGCCAGTTCCAGATTCAATCAGTGGAAGAATTTATGAAGGGGAAGCCAGTGTGCCATGATGTCGGCTCACTTCCTGCATCTCGCTTTAGGCTTAAAAAGATCCTAAAGCCTGGACATAAATGTATAAGCGCCTGCTGCTGGTCACGGAGGTGTTTTGGACCATGTCTTCAGGGACAAGCATCTTTCTGCTTTATTGCCGTGCTGCGTGTTCGTTCTCCAAACTTTTCTGACAGCTGTTTATGTTTTCGGAGATGAAGCAGCCTCTTGGCCTCCATCGTCTCTGCTCAGGAGCCTTTTCCGTTTAAAGACTGGATTTAGAGAACCTTCCATCACCCATCCAGGCCCCTCGGGACATGCAAAAGTTCAAAAGGAAATCTCATTTTACTCACAGAAGTATAATTTTAAGGGGAAAAAAATCTAAGATACTAAGGCATTTGTATAATTGAAAGTTATGTTCATAAAATCTTTTCATGAACATTAAAATGCCTTAATATTGTTCAGTGTCAATACAAATTGGGCAATGAGGTTGAAATCTAGCATGGATACAAACCAGGAAGTGTGGTTAATATGTTAGTTAAGAGAATCAACATTCCTCCACCTCTTTCCAACTGGAGGGTTTCCTCAACTTTCCAAAGTAGTTTGTGTATGGGAGTAGAGATGGCTATGTGTCCAAATAAGATAAATGCCTGTAGCTGTCTGGATCAGAGGAAATTGTGGAGAAGGAAAGAAGAAAGTAAATAACAAAACTGACAATAAGCAAGCAAGCAAAGAAAGAAAGAAAGAAAGAAAGACGGACAGAAAGAAAGAAAGGTTAAGACCAAATCAAAAGAACAAAAATAAAACAAGCTAAAATATACAAAAAGACACAAAGAAAGGGACCAAGAAGGAAAGAATGGTTGATGAGAAAGTGAGGGAGCAAGCAAGAAACAAAGGCATAAGCAATCAAAGAAAAGGAAAGAAACATTTGAGGAAGAAAGGAGTAAACAAGTAAGCAATAAAAACAATAGTCAAGCAAATAGGCAAGCAAGAAAAAAGATAGAAACAAAGCAAGCTAGAAAGGAATAAAAACATATAGTATACCTGTAAAAAAGGATGGAAATAACAGTTGAGAAGAAAATAAAAGAGCAAGCAAGAAAGAAAGACAGAAAGAATGATAGAAAGAAAGAAAGAAAAAAAGAAAGAAAGAACGAAAGAAAGAAAGAATGTAAAATAAGATTGTTTCTCTCACAAGCATGCTTAGTGTTGTAGAGGCATAAATCCTACCTGCATTATTTAGAGAAATGTGTGTTGTAATGTCACAGTGTCTCTCAGTCCTGCTTAAACACACCATATTACAGCCATGTCTTTGTCTAAAGCTCTTTCGTGATCTGAACTGAGCTGTGTCCTGGTCTCAGTTCAGAGCTTCTAGCCCAAAGCCAGAGTGCTGTTACAGCCGCGTCACACCGTCAAATTTGGTTTCCACTAATGGGGGTGAGGTTGTAGTGTATTCTGTGCTGCTAGTGGACGAAGTGTGCTGGAATGGAGCTTTGATGTAGATCTGTGATGCTTTTGGACTGTGCAGCTTGCTGTCACTTCTATCTAGGCCACAGTGGTGGAAGTTTACTTACCCATGCTCTTGGAATCATCACACTAAGGAGAGAAAATCTCATCACTATGGAATTATTCATTCTATTTTTCTACTTTCTTACACAGGCTTTATCGGGTTCCATTTCCAACCCAGCCTTTCTTTTCCTCTTTAAACCCCATGTTTTATTTGGTGGTTCTACTTGACCATATAAAGGCGATCTGTCTTCTCTTAAGAGAACCTACAAAACCTGACCAATGTCAGATAGTTCAGTTGGTAGAGTGGATTACAGTAGATGCTTTAAATGGACCTCCATTCCTCCATTGAACTCGGCTGGAAGAATGCCGCAATCCCTGCAGCTATTTATCAATAATTCAGCTCCTCACACCCTTTCGTTGCTTTGCTCTCTACTTCATTCCATCCTTCAGGTTGCCATGAGAACATTGAGTGGGTGGGTTTAGGTGGACATAAGTGTATTTTAAGCAGGATTGGTGGATTCCAGGTAGATGTACAGTAGGTGGATTTAACGTGTGGGTTTTAGGTGGGAAATGCTTCTTTAGAAAAGCCAGGGTCAAGTTGTAGGGTTTGTAAGAAGCCATGGGTTCAGTGGGTGGATTTTTTGTTTAAGTGGGTGAGTGTCCAATGGCTAAGGTTTCAGTAGATGTGCATTGAATGTGTCTGTGTTTAGTTGGTAGATTTTGAAGTAGACATAAGTTGGATCTCATTTTTTATGGTTGGGTTCCTGTGTTAATCCTGGACTAGTGTGGGTCCCTTAAATGGATTGCTTTTCCATGGGTTTCAGCTTGATCTCAGATAGTTATTGGTAGGGGTCAGATGGACACAGGTTTAGTAGACACTTGACAGTCATAATCATTTTAGATATGTTCCATGTTTTGCAGTGTTCGAAACCTTCACTCTTCTGGGAAAGCTTTCCACTAGATTGGGACATGAGTATGTGGGGATTTAGCCAATCACAAACAAGAGCATTAGTGAGGAGGCCTGGGGTGCAGTCAGAATTCCAGGTTAGACCAAAGATGTTCAGTGGGGTATGCCCTGTGACAAATCTATAAGATATTCTACTTACAATTTGGCAAATCATGTCTTCATGTAGTTTCCTCTATGCAATGAGCATTGTCCATCTGACGAAAAACATAGTATCTCATAAAAAGAACATCACACCAACAAATCCTTAAGGAGAATGTCTAGCCATCAGTTTGTGACCCTTAGCACAAGTGTACTTGGGTTATGTTAGTGAGGTGGACAATGATTCGAAACACACCAGCAAGTCCACTTCTGAATGGCTCAAAAAAAAGGAGTGTCCTAGTCATAGTTCGGACTTGATCTGATTGAGATGCTGGCAGGTTAAATCCTCCAATATAGCAGGATAAAAACAATTCTGAGAAGAAGAGTGGGCCAAAATTCTTCCACAGCGATGTGAAACACTCACTGCCAGTTGCCACCAAGGATGGCTTTATTCTTCTTCTTCTTAGATCCCTAGCCATCGGTTGGTAGATTGGGTTGTCCTCTCAGCCAATACAACACTTTGGGTGCCGATGGATTCCAAACATTCACGATCCTCTTCCACTCTTGTCGGTCTGCAGCCTTGCACTTGGCTTCATCAATGGTCAGTTGTTGGCTCCATAGATCTTCTTTGATTTGTTTGATCCATGTTTTCCTTGGTGCTGCTTGTTGGAACCTCCAGTGGTGTGGCCGCTCTCTTGACGTGATCTTGTACAGTATGGTAGCCTATTGCTATTCATTCTGCAGATGTAGCCAAACCATCGGAGTCTGCGTGTCCGGATTTGGTCTTTGACTGCCAGTTGATGGTCTCACCAGATTTGAATTGTCTCTTTTCAGTCATGGTCCAGTAAAGATATTCCTAATATCTGGCGAAGGCATTTCATTTGGAACACTTCAAGCTTGTTCATCTCTGCTTTGAGCAGAGTCCACATTTCTAACCCATACAGGAGAATTGGCAGTATTAAGGTCCAGAAGAGGCGAACTTTGTTTTTTGGTTGTAATATAATTTTTTTTCCAAAGGCACCATTTGAGTGACACAAATGCTGCCGTTGCCTGACCGATTCTGTTGTGGATCTCTGTGGTTGATGCCACAAATTTCTCCTGCACAAGCGATCCCAAGTATTTGAATTTTTGGACCTGTTTGATTTGGACCTCGTTAAGGTAAATCTTTGCTGGGGATCCATCTGTGGTCATAACTTTGGTCTTATTTGCATTGATCTTCAGGCCGTAAGACTTGGCGATAGTGGCTATGCGGAATAGGATGCCAGTAGCTTGAGCCTCAGTGTCGGCAAGAATGGAGCTATCACCGGTGAACATTAGGTCTGTAAGGAAGTCATTCTGGTCATACTGGACACTGCGTTTGCTCTCAAATGCTTTCCTCATAATGGCTTCAATAACAATGTTGAAGAGCAGAGGTGACACAACCTCACCCTGGCGAACTCCAGTTTGGACGGAGAAGCCCTCAGAGAGCTCATTCCGGATGCGTACTCTGCTTGTTGTGACATTGTATTAAGCCTAGAGAAGCCTGATGATCTTAAGCAGCACGTGTTCAGCCTCCAATGCTCTCCACAGGGCGTGCCACTGCCCACAGTCAAAAGTAGGTTTGAAATCAAAAAAGACAATGACAATCCCGCTTCCCGCATCTCACTCTTCCTTCCTTCAGTTGTCGGATGGTGAATGATCACAACAACTAAGAAGTGGCCTGAATCCTGATTGCTCATTGCGGCTGGTCTGCTCGCGGTGGCTCTGCAGCCTTGATTGAATTATTTTGGTGAAAACTTTGCCGGCAATGGACAACAGGTAGGATGGCACAACCAGTTATAAGGTTTGGGTGCAATTACTTTTTCACATAGGAACAGGCTGTTTTTTCCCCTCATTAAAAAGTTTCAGGTGGTTATCAGATGATATTTCTGAATTTAGCAGTTCATTTACATGCACAGTTAAGTCAAGCTATGGTGAAGCTCAGCTAGGCTGTTTAATTGGACTACTGTCTTTGTTCCATTATACAAGCACAGCTGGGCAATCGATTTTTTTTTACCAAAGTATATCAGACTCTACTATGATAGGTGATGATATGCCCCATTTTTTAAATATTGTATTCCTGGCTGATCTAGTACGTCACCAGGTAGCTAGCAACTTTCTAACACTTCCAACCTCACTATCTGGGTTTGCTATTCTGAATTTGAGAAGTCTGCTTTTGTATGATGTCAGTAAGCTTAACATGTTTACATTTATTTTAAAAGTCTGGCTCTAGTCAGACTCACACACTTGGTCAGGATAACACAACATCATGTAAAAGTACTGACAGTGTGGGTGGATGTCAGGTGGTAGTAGATTCAGTTTGTGGGTTTTTGGATGGATTTCAGGTGACTGTGAGTGTGTTTCAGGTGGACATGGATTGAATTACTTGTGGTCGACAATGAGAAATGCAGCTCCAGGCTCTATACACTTTTTTCTTAAATGCTCTTTTGGGTAACAATTCTAATTTTCTAAATGGATACTTGGAATTTCCCTAAAAGGGCAAATCTCTGGTTGTATATGGGGCCTTTGCTTTTTTACAAAGAGCACAAAATGGAGTTTTACACTCGCTGTCACTAAACATGCTATATTTAGCATGGTAAATGTCCATGCTTTAAGCAATTTCTAAAAATACAAGGCATTATTTTTTTGCTCATTCTGATAAAGACATTATGCGTGTCCAACATTCTAAACCTTGCAATGTGTGTAATGAACCAGCGACACAATTTGCTACATAATCAGAAACATAATTAAATTACAGTACTGTCTCTCCAATAAGCTGATTAGCCTATTACCTAGCAACATTAATGGGGTGCTGTGCAAAAGCACTGTACATCAATGTCTATTACATTCAAGAATGAAGTTTAATAATAGCCCTAATGTCAAGCACCATGGTCTAAGAAACACCACATTAATGAAAGCTCATCCATGCTGATACAGAGTAATGATATGCTCAGCGAGTCAATTTGCTGTACGATTCAGAACACGGCTGTATGGAGAAAAGCTCTGAATAAGGCCTGTTCATGCTGGAAATATCTGACGCACCTGGAATTTCTGCGTCCTCCCGGGAAAGCGAGAATATTGACTCCAATTATGAACGCAGGAACTGAGACTGAGGAAATATGCAACAATACCACAGGTTTCAACATCGTAACAGCAAGCAATTTCACCCCCCGAACCTACTTTATTACATTGTGCTGCTTACATAATCACATCTTAATTGTTTACCGAATGTAATTATTCTGCGCTATGTTGCAGTGCTTAATGAAGAATTTAATAAGAACGATGACAGCATGCTCAGAGTGGCGGAATATTAGCCACTGTGGAATTCCATTACATTAATATGACACATACTGGAGTGGTTTCTTCAATCAAGTTTCCAATTATAACCACCAGACGTCAATATTTTTTCTTCCAGACAGACCATCGCCGTGGTAACAACATTCTGGCCAAATTGGGTGCGTCAGTCCCATAGATCACCATGGGTCTCGATAGACTGAAATTTTTCATTTATATTACATTTACATTTCTGTTTCTTTTTGTCTGTGCCTGTTTTTTTCTTCATCTGATTATGTCTGTTTATCACGATTTCCATTTTTACATCCAGTGGATAAAATATTAGCGTTTGGGGTCATAGGGGTGAGTTAACAAATTCTGTAGAAGTAAATTTCTAGATAGATAAATATATAAAATTCATTATTAAATATTATTATCATCCATACATACAGTGGGGGAAATAAGTATTTGATCCCCTGCAGATTTTCTAAGTTTGCCCGTTTACAAAGAAATGAAGGGTTCATAATTTTTATCATAGGTTTATGGTACAGGATAGAGACAGAATATCAAGCAAAAATCCCAAAAAAGCACACGATACAAATGTTATAAATCGATTTGCATTTCAGTTAGAAAATCTGCAGGGGATCAAATACTTATTTCCCCCACTGTATCAATCATCTTCACTGCGTTGGATAGTAGCAGGATATAGGGCACCATCCAAGGGAGTCAGGATACACCCTGGAAAGGGTGCCAACCTATCTCTGGAAACAAGCACACACTCTCACACATACTATAGAAACAGCAATCAGACTACACTGCCTGTTTTGGGACTGTGGGAGGAAACTGGAATACTCAGAAAAACCCATAATGAAATGCAGGAAGACCATGAAGTGTCCATGCACACAGAACTAGAGGTGAGAGATGACAGTGCTAACCACCAAGTCATTCTTAACCTTGTACAAAATTATATATATTTTTTTGTTTTTTAGAGTTGCAATTTTTCCTGGTTTTACATTAATGTTTCATGATTACAGATAAATAATCTTTTTTTTTTTTTTTTTTTTTTTTTTTTTACATATGTTTGAATTCCAAATTTTCTAAATATTATTGAAAAGCTACACAAATGTTACAAGATACAGATTCATTAAATCGGCTTTGTATGAAGCACTGACTTACTGTATAACTCCTGTTTAGAGCGAAGATTTATCGAAATTTAAAATATTTCTGACAAGTCATGGCAATCTTTTCAGGAAGTGGCATTTAGCTATATAAACACCGCTTGCTTCACCTCATTGCTCATGCTGACTTCTGATACAACTTGATTATTGAGTTTAGAGTGAAGTCATCTCAGCAGGACTTGTTTACACTACTCTAGATTTTTACTTCAAATCAGAAACATGATTAGTAACGATTAGCACACAACTACCTGATTTTTGCCATGCATGTTTCTTTAAATAAAGTTAAAGCTGATCGAGTTTCTTTTCTCCTCATGTTTTTAATCCATACCCAAGTACACTCTCCAGATGCTTGACTTGTTGTCACGTCCGCACATCTGGAGCGCACATTTTGGACTTCTGCGCTTTTCTCTAAGCTGCATCTGCAGTGTGCGACCTGCTTCAACCACCCCCACCCCCAACCCTCAACCCGCCTGTGTCAAAATATTTGTAAAAAGCAATTTTAACATTTTTATTGTTAAGCATAAACTGTATGATGAGAGAAAAGTGTCAGAATGAGGTCTGGTGGTGATCTCTGCTTCGCTACATGAGCATTACCCAGATGTTACCCAGATCTTAAATCCTTCAATTCTCAAATCTAGGGTGTCTGCCTAATTGCATTTAAAAGCAATGCCACACTTTATTTGGTTATTTAAATTGCATTTTTAAGGTACATTAACTTAATTGACTTAATTAGCATATTTATTTAGTTCTATTTTAGAAAATGAAAGTAGAAATTTAGGCGCCAAGTAGACAAATGACAAAATCTTTTGTCTCATTTTTATTACTAAAACCAAAGGGTATCTGACATGGCTAAGGGGTAAGTAAAACATTTCCAAAATATATTATTAAATAATCATATCATCTAAACACAGAATTTTATATTATCGATAACCTTTCCACTTAGGCACCCATACTGAAGCTCTGAAGCACAAACATTTTGCAACTTTTATCCTCGCTAGGTTTAGTTCAGAAGTTTATGTTCAAAGATGGAGAATTGAAAAGGAAACCCAAGCAGGTGAGGGCTTTGGCTTTAGTCTAAAGAGTGAATAAGGGCTCTCTAGCAGTCTTGGCCTTTCCATTGTCCTCACTGGGCGTTCACGTTTAGCACGTTGTAAAGCACCCTACAACTGAACCTTTCATGTTATTCAGGCAATACTTTTGTGTCTGCTTATTAATCTTCAACAATGTTCTGTGTTTGTTTGGACTTGCAAACCCACAAACTCTTGAAGTA
The DNA here is from genome assembly GCA_030014215.1 of Clariallabes teugelsi. Classification (NCBI taxonomy): domain Eukaryota; kingdom Metazoa; phylum Chordata; class Actinopteri; order Siluriformes; family Clariidae; genus Clariallabes; species Clariallabes teugelsi. The sequence continues at coordinate 17,762,119 of JAQMYG010000010.1, forward strand.
CGCATGAAAATGAAAACCCTGTTGAGGTTGGTACAAGCGCTAATGATTAGTTTTGAGACCATGACCATCTTTGGGCAAGAATGCTAGACGATTGCATGACCTGGATTCTGTGAAAATAACCATGCACCTAATCCAACGCTAATTATTCTTGCTTTTGTACGTTCTTGGATCAGGACCATATGGGGAAATGCAATGCATATTTTTTATTTATTTAACATCTGCTCGTTGAAAAAATTAGAGGTTAGATGAAGAGCTGAACTGGAGCTCAATTGCAGGAGCTGAAACTTTACTTTGAATGCATTCTTCATCAGATTACACATTCGACAATTGAACATTTCAGCCTAGACTATAAAGTGAAATAACAAACCAACAAATGCAGGAATAGGTATTTCCATAAGCTCAGTTTCAACCAGCATATAAACCTGGTGAAGGTTTTGTGTGTTTGTGTGTATAATTACAATCTTCATACATACTACACATTAACTTTTTTTTCCCAGAACGTAACTACAAATACTGAGCATACAGTATAAACAACAACTTTGAAGTAAATGTTTTCTTTAAAAAAAAATATCTGGTGTAAACATAAATGAAAATTGTGACAATGTAAGATAATGTAAAGTGCTGAATGATAACATCAAAATAGTTTCAAATTTCAACTAACAGTCAAGCTGACATCATATTAAAGATAAAATGTTTCAGTTATTTTTAGATTAATATCTCCATTTTAAAGTGACATATCTCATTATATTTTAGATAAACCTAAATCAGCAAGTGTGCAATACATAGAGCAATAGAAAGTAAAATAAAAAGGAAGAAAAGACCTTAAAAGACAGGAAGGAAATATAAGCAAAATGTTCTCCTTACATGTTTGTTCCTTGATGCTAAATGCAAAACTGGTTGCAACTAGCTTTGATTTCAGTTTTGGTCCAACAGCTCCCCTAATGCATCTCCAATAGGTTAAACTTATGGTACGACTAATTACTTCGTAAAAGGCTGAATTTTTGAAATGTGCACTATGCAGTCTATCACCAAAAAATGGCAATTAAAATGTAGATTATTATCTAGGTGTTCATTTCATGTCAGCTATACCATAGTAACCCTTCCATTATGATTGAAGATATAAAATTATACCCCATTTACAGAAATATTCATCATATTTTTTGAGCCATCAATGTTTCTATTTTTTCTTTCTATTGTTATTTTGGCTTGTTTTTAATAACAGTCTTTTTCATGCCAGTGAGCACCAAACCTACCAGACAGCTAATGGAAACACTGCAAGTCCTTCAGTCAAAGAGTGAAAGAGCGACACTGAAACAGAGTAACAGGAAGAGAAGATGCCGCTGAAGGCCATTAGAGTGATCGAGAGTGACAGCGCCCCAACACTCATTAGCTCCTAGCTCCTACCAATGCCGATACACTGGGTGATGTGGCAAAGACAGTCTGGCATTGACACATACAGATGTGACATACTATTTTATTTTGAAAATGGAGGGACAATGATTGGGATCAGCTGTCTGTCGGGGACTCCAAGGATGTGTTTAGGAGCTCAGAAGGTTTGCAGTCAATTTAGCCAAATGTAATATACCAAATCCAGAGTACACACCAGGTGCAAGATAATACCCTGTTCATTTCCAGGCTAGTACCAGACCTAATGTAATCAAATAACAAGTTTGCTATCCAGTCCAATGGCTATAACCTAGTTCCATCCAATGCCTAGGTCCAGCACCCAACACTCAATCCCGTCAAGTAACTGCCAGTCATGTCAAGTGCATAGCATCTACTTCAGTATGAACCATTAGTTTCAGTACCCATCATTCTATTGATTTTGGCCTGATAGCAAGTTCAGTGCCTATCATTGGTCCATGACATCTAATTCAGTACCAAATAACCAATATTGCCCTATACCCTGTATGTAACATCCTGCCCATTCCAGTATGCAACACTCATCCAATGGGGTCCAGTATCCATCACCCAGTCAAGTTTAGATTACTGTAGCTCCCAGTCGGAGTAAATCAAGTCTAGCACCCAACATTTAGTCAGATAATAAAGTCAAAATGAAGGCTCAAATGAAATGTCTAATACATTTGCACCAGATATACAATCTAGACCAGGGAAAGGCAAGTTCGGTCCTAGAGAGCCGCAGTCCTCACCTGTCTGTTGCCTTTGTAATCCTGAAGAACTTCACACCTGAAGAATCAGGTGTGTTTGATTAGAGTTGGAGCTAAACTCAAGTCAGACCTAGTCAACTCAGTCCGCAAAATAAATAACATCCAGGAACAGCTTCTCATCAAACGCAGATCCAGGTAATTGTGTATAATCCAAACCATGATCAGTTCACTACCTCTTCCAGGTCATACTCAGTCAAGTATCCAGAACTGTACCCAGACAGGTCAAGTGCAAAACCTCATTGATTAGAACCTAGGCCCAAACCAAAACCCCAGTCCAGTAATCTTTCAAGTGCGCCATGCAATCAGTCTAGTCAAGTATCTAGTCTAGATCTAGTCCAGACACAGTGCATTTCAGTGCAAATCTAGCCAGGTTAGCTCACTGATTTTAATAACTGTCATTTTAAAATGCCATTTTGCCATGTTGATTCAGTTAACCACCCACCCCCTTTTCCTTGGCCCGCACCCAGAAAACTGCCTGGGCTATATTTAATCATTTAAAATTGCATTTATCCTTATTTCTTATTCAGATCATGAAAGTAAATAATTATTTATTTATAGTTCTATATACGTATTTTGTTTACCATTAATAACATATCTCTAACATCCTTATGTAAACAGTGGATGCGGCTTTGAGAGGTGCTTTCCATTATGATCACTCTTTGATTCCTCACACATGTTAATTATGCACGTATGTAACCCTAACCCTCGACCGAACCAGATACACAGACACAACCTCTGTGTGCATTCACATGTATATCAGTCCACCCCCACCTCCACCCACCCCACACACACATATAAACGCACACACAAGAGTTAGTCATCCTTTGCCTTTCTACTTCTCTAGTATTCATCGGCGCTGCAAATGTGACTTTTCCCCGCTTGAATAAGTACAAAACACTCCAGGGCTTCTTCAATTAGAAAATAGTGAAAGAAGAGGAAGAGGAATAAAAAGAGCGAGCGAGTGAACGACACACACACTCCAGTGCACGCTAATCTTCATAGTGCTTGTTAAAATGTTTGTGTCCACAATTTTGGACAAATTTGTCTTTAAATGTAATAAATAACCAAGCTGAAAAAGGTCATCAAGGCTAATCAGTGTTTTTGACTCATGGATGAAGCGATATACTGTATCAGGACAATACATTGAGTTTATCAGCTCCATCTGCCGTGCAGGTGTACATTTACTGACTGCATTCCATCATTTGTTCTGTACAAAGTATTGGCCCCAACCAATCCAGTGTAAAGGAAGTGCCATGAGCAGAGACTGATCATGTTCCTGATCAGAAGGGAAAATTTCAAGTTCTTCCCAAGTCTTTGTGGTTTAGAAACTGTTCTCAGAACTGTTTATTTTTGCACATTACAACTTCTAGAAGTCTTCATGTCTCATAATGAGAAAATACAGTTCCACCTGTAGGCCTGCTTTGTGGGGGGGGAAAAAAGAAAGATAGATATTTGAGTTCTCTGGATGAACTCAAAGTTAAAGTAAGCAAACTGGCTACTGTTAAGTGAATTGTCATGAAGTGACTTGCTATCAGTGTTTGTGAATAAAGATTACCAGGATCAGGATTACCAGTGGCAGCCCATCTTTTGAGCTACCATCAAGTACTTAAATCATGAGTAAATACTCAGGTACAGCAGCGCACTTCATTGATGAAGAATGGCACATACAATCATTTGAATGAACTGCTATAAATGGAAGCAAGATATTTTGCTGATGGTTGCACCAATTTGTGAGTTAACACATCTTTTCCAAGGCTGGTGATAATTATTAAGCTGTCGATCACACACACACACACACACACACACACACACACCAGCTCCCATTACCATTATTCCAAATGACATACTCTAGGTGACACTCAAAGTGCACTAGAGAGTAGGGAGTAGGGTACTGTTTAGGACAGGGCAAGGCAGGGCAGGGTTCCCACCTGAGAGCCATTAGGGTTTAGTTTCAGTTAAGTATGCAGTTTCTCATGTCAAGCCCCTCAGGCTCTAAAAGGTGCTATTAGTCACTCACGCACACATACACACACCTACACTTGTATAACGGGGTGTGTTCTGTGAACTGTATTCTGTGTTGGAGGAATTTTTTGGCGTAGGTCTCGGAGGTGTGTCTGAACCTGAGCACGTCCTGTGACTCACTGGCAGCACCTGGAACGTGACAAATGCTGCTCTAAACAAACTATGTGTGTGTTTGTGTGTGTGTGTGTGTTTATGTGTTTAAGAATCAAATATTCCTGTGATTAAGCATGTGTGTGTGTGTTGGCAACCTGTCTAGGGAGTAACCCCTTTTTCAGATCCCCTGTGACCCTGCACTCTTCATTCTTCGCCTATACCATTTATCCTGTACAGGGTTGTGGGTGGCTGGGCCCTATCCCAGTACTTTGAGCTCAAGGTGGGGTACATCCTGGACATGGTGCCAATCCATTGCAGGGCCCACACACATGCAATTAGCCTAATCTGCATTTCTTTGGACTGTTGGAAGAAACTGTACAGTAGTACGCGCTGGAAACCCACCAAGCACGGGGAGAACATGAAAAGTATGTTACGTTTTAGCTAGCTGACTCCCTGTGCCTGTTTTTCTGTTTCCTTTTTGTGACGTAGTGTCTGCAGCATGTTAACTTGAATGCTAATCACAATGGTCACATAAATGCACAGCAGAGATGATTTGGCGTGTCACTCGCTTCGTCTCTTTGATCTTGACTCGTTTCTTCTCCGATTTTGGCGACAATTGAGAAATGTTGTGGTCGGGTGTTGAAGTTGCTGAGAAATGACAAATTCTCTTTCTTTCTCTCTCAGTTACTTTGCTTGGGGCCAAATTCCACATGAGAACCGACACAATTCCAGCGCCTCACATCTCAGTAATTCTGCTTCTGTGTTATGTGAAGAAGTGCTTTGTGAGGCTGGGACACGCTCCGAGGGTCTGCTGTATTTGGGGATATTTCTCTTTCCAGATGTCAACGTTAGTGGCTAATTTTCCGCCTGTTTGGATCCACATCAGTTCTGTCTGCGTTTGATCTCGAGTCTGTACCAGCCCGAATTTGCCATGAGGAAGACATCATTGATTTTATTTAAAAGTTTATCAGCACAGAACACACACCTACGGATCGGACGTGATAAACTGTAAAAAGCAAATTACCGATTTGTGTAGCTGAAAAGAACACTAACTCAAATACGCTTACTCCATTCGATATGCAGGTTTTCTGTTAATACAGGAAGCAAGTATTATGCAGGCACGATTAATATGCAGTATGATGATGCACCTGTCAGTCTCAGTAAAAAAGGTGTGGCCTTTTTGTCTACAGTCTCATTGAAGAAGGCAGACTTTGTGGCTACACTCTCACTAAAAAAGGTGTGGCTTCGGGCAGTCTGAGTCATTTCATCACACTGCTTCATTCATTCTTCATGTTTATGACTTTTAGTACTTTTAGGAGGAAAGCACAAGTGTTTTGTCAGTCTTCCCTAAACCTCAGCATTTCACATTAACATCATTCATCCCATTATTCTTCTACTATAGCTCCCTTCCTCCTTCCATTTCTCTATCACTCCATTTCTTTCTCCGTTGCTTCACCTCCACCGCTCTGCCTCACCACTGTGAAGCTATTTTTAGCTTCCTGGCTGCAAATCCGGAATAAGCAGATCCTTCCTCCGCAGAATCGAATAAACTGATGCAGCGTCTCCTGCTGCAAAAAAGTTCAGCCAAGGGGACAGTTGAGGGACAAAATAAACCAAGAGGGGCAATTCAAGGAATAAAACCGAGAGCAGTAATCGGGGTAGGAAAACGAGAAGGACAAAAATAAGGGAAAATTGGGGGTGGAAAAACAAGAGTGACAAAAAAGACACAAAAACAACAAAACAAGGACAATCTGGAAGTAAAAACAAGCACGATAATTAGTGATCAAAATCAACAAAGACAATCAAGGAGATAAACAACAGGGACCCAGACAATAGCAGTAATCAATGGCCAGAACAAGGGGGAGAATTAAGGGACAAAAAACAAAAGGGGTATAAAACAAGAAGGATAATCGAATGACAATAGAAGAAAAAGAAAGAAACAAGAGATGCAATTTAGAGAAAGTAACAATTGATTAAAAGAATTAAAACAAGCTAAACATTTAACAGACAAAAAAGGGAAAACAATCAAGGGGCGCAAGAACAAGAGCAGGGCAAAAGAAGTGGGTCAGATTAAGGTAGAAAAACACATCCAATGACAAAAAATAAGAAAGAAAAGAAACAAGATACTTAAGGAAAAATACACAGTGAAGGACAAAAATAAGAAAGCTAATTGATGAAAAACAACAAGAGGGGAGAAAATAAAACAAATTAATCAAGGGACAAAACAAAGAGCGACAATTGTGTGACAAAAATAAGAGGAATAAAAACAAGAAGGACAACTGAGGGGTAAACACGATAAACAGTTGAGACACAAAAACAAGAATGACCTAAAAAGGATGACAACTGAGGGACAAAGCAGGAGGGGCAAATAAGGACAACAATGAGAGGGACAGTGAGGACAAAGAACAAAACAATGTGGATTAAAAAAGTCTCTCTCTCTCTCTCTCTCTCTCTATCTCTCTCTCTCGCTCATTCTTTCTCTGATGCTGCTCTGCCCATGCCTGCTGACAGGAAGTTCCTCCACCATGAGCGTGTCATGAAGATAAATTAGGACATGATCAGGATTCCTGACTGTCAAGACGTGTCTTTCTCTCTCAGGAACCATCTCTCTGACATAAACACACTTCATGCCATCGCCATCCCGCAGATCTTAACAAAGATGTCTCCCCACCACGTTTATTATCCATGCGGTGGGTCCGTAACAAGTTCTGTCCTCAAAAAAGAAGCAAATTAAATACAACGTTTGAGGTGATAAACAAGCAGGTCAGTTGAGGGACAAAAACAAAAGGGATAAAAAGAGGAGGGAAACAATAAATGAGAGACAAAAACGACAGAGAAAAGAGGTTTTTAAAGTGACACAAACACAAACGAAGGTCAGTTGAGGAAAAATAAAGAAATTGTGGCTTGTGTTTTGGGGAGAATTACAATTGCTAAAAATTACTAGTCATAATAGTTCTAAAATAAAATGAAAGTGCAGACATAACATTTTTAAACACTTTTAAGTTTTTCATGCTTATGTAAAGTTGTTTTCCTTTTTTCATCATTCTACACACAAAACTCCACAATGATAAGGTAAAAACAGGTATTTGGAGTGTTTTGTTAATTCATAAAATAAATTACTAAATAAATACATTTCCTTGATGTCCTTGAGATGATACTGCACCTGTGCCTAACTGACTTCATTGGATATAATTAGAAAAGGTACACATCTGTCTATTTAAGGACTCACAGTAGATTTTGAAAACACATCCATGAGGTCGAGAGAATTACCTGTAGAGCTGCAATACAGGATTGTGTCAAGACACAGATCTGAGGAAAGATACAAGAAAACTGCTGGAGCATTGAAAACACCCAAGAGCACAATAACCTCCATCATTCTCAAATAGAAGAAATTTGGAACAAGCAAGATCTTCCCAGGTCTGGCCCAAAAGCCAGACTGAGTAATCAGTGATGAAGGGTCTTGTTTAGACCAATCAGGACTATATGATAGAGCAGCCAGGCAGAAGGTACATGACAAACTGCTGGGAGTTTGCCAAAAAGCAAAATGACTCTTAGACAAAAACAACATCTGCTCTGATGACACAAATATCGAACTATTTGTAATCAAGAAATCGAGCATTTAGGATCACCTTATTAAAACCATCCCTGCAGCCAAACATGGTGGTAATAGCATCATGCTGTGATTTTGTATGCAACTGGGACTGGGAGATTAGTCAGTATAGGGGAAAAAATAGAAAAAGCTGAAGAGCCATACTGAGCCAAAAACTTCTCCATAGTGATCAGGATCTCCGGGAGGTTTGACGGTTTATGTTTCAAAAAGACAATGATCCATAGCAAACCGCCATGAAAGTACAGGAGTGGCTTCAGAACATCTCTGTGAAAGTCCTGCAGTGGCCCAGCCAGAATCTGGACCTGGGCCCAGTACAGCATCTCTGGAGAGACCTGAAAATGCCTGTGCACCGACACTGACCATCCAATCTGGTTGAGCTGGAATGCTTCTGCCAAGAGGAATGGAAGAAACGTCCAAAGGCAAGGTGTGCCATGCTTGTAGCATCATTCACAAGCAGACTTGAGGCTGTCATTGCTGCCAAAGGTGCTTTGAACAAATACTAAGTGATGAGCCTGAATACTTACATAAATGAGATATGTTGCTCTTTAAAAAAATAATAATAATAATAATTCACAAAACACTCCAAACTATTGTTTTGCTTTCACCACTGTGGCGTATAATGAGAAAAAGGATTTAAATCAATTTTAGAATCATTGTGAATTGTAATTCAAGTGGAAAACTTGTAAAAGTTTCCATCAGCAATGTTTATTAATGAAAAATATCAAATGAGAAAGACAGTGACATATAAAATGTTAAAAATGATGACCTAAATCATGAAAAAGCAAAAAACAAAAACAAGATGTGCAAATAAAAATGTCACAATCACAAAAAACTAAGATTATAAAATTCAGTGTCTGGTATCAAGTATTTCTTTATGTGTTGAGGGAAAGAACATCCAAAAGAACAATTACATAATTGTTGACTTATAATACAGTATGATCCAAAAATAATGTCTAGAGGAAAGCTCTGTCCTAAATAATGTTCAAAAGAAACTGTCCTCAATATTTGCGTCCAAAATAAGATGTGTGTCCCAAATAAAAATGCCCAAAATAACAAAGAAGCGTGGTGTTGTGTTTATGAAGGATGGAATGAAACTCTGGCGAGTCCTGAAACTCTAAATCACATGAAAATTGAGAATTCAACTGAGGGAATCCTTACACAAGCAGAAAAGAATCTAACTCTCCAGAAACACTTCAGAGCTACATTATGCTCAGTACTATGAAACATTTTTTTTCTCAAAGTGAGGGAAGGTAAATAGCCAAGTTATTATTATTATTATTAATAATAATAATAACAATAATAATAATAATAATAATAATAATAATAATGATTGATTTTAACTGGATGTTTATATATTTTTTTCTATAGTTTGTTTCTATTTCTATTCTAATTAGCAAATGTACAACCATTTTTTAGTATGTTTTATTAAAATTAATATAAATTACTAATTCTTCAGTCTACATTTTTAATTTTCTTTTGTGTATCTTCTTATTTGCTATAATGTTTTTTATGTGAATTTTTTTTTATTTTTATCTTAAATGGCTAGTTCACTGCCTTTCATTTTGATTGATAATATCTTAAATTTGCTTTTACTTTTACTTTTCTTTTTTTTTTTTTATAATTTTGTTTGTTTTTGTTTAACTTATTCTTGTGTAATTTTTTTTCTGCAACATTTAATATTCTTTAATTAGAATTTTTTATGTTTTTTTTAGCTTTGCTGTACCTTCAATTTCTTTATTTAAATTTACTAATGTTTGTTTTGTTTAAGTTTATTCTTCAATTGGCTTCTATATATGTTCTGTAATTTATTTACATTTACATTTTTATTTAAAACTCCTAATAGCTTTTTGTTTTATTTTATAAATAGCTGAAGTACAACCATAATTTGCTATTAAATAAGTTTTTTTAATTAGCTTTTGTATAATCTTAAATCTTATTTATGTTATGTTATTTTTTTTATCGTTTTATATTTTACATTTTTTAAGTTCCTATTTTTATTTTATTTAATTTTTAATTTATAACATTTCTCTAACAAAGACAACACAGTGTACAGTGGCGTATCACAGTTCCAGGTGCCTGAGGTTTAATCTTTAGCTTGGGTAGATGTCTCAAGTTTCTGCCTCTTAACTCCCTAAAAACTGTTAGTAAGTAGACTGGATAAGACAAATTAGCAAGTTATGCGAATGCAAAAAAGATGCCCTTTGATAGACTGGCAACCAATTCCAGATGTATTGCTGCCTTATCACGTCAAGGTGGTTTAAATGTAATTTGGCAAATAGATTAGATTAGATTAGATTAAGTAAACTGTGAAAATTAATCCTGAAAGAAAATCCCAAGAATGGAAAACTAATAAATCTAATGAATAACACTGTCACTGGTGTCTGAATGATGATCATGCTGACAGTTTTAATCAGATGCTAAGTTTTTAATTACTGGTTTGTTAAGGCCTGTTTCAAATGATGTGGTTACACACGCCTGTGATTAATCCCACACACTGCTCCTTGATCATTTCTAAATTCAGGTTACTTTAATCCTGCCGCTTTGCCGTTAGTCAGCTTCACATTGAGGAATGTGGATCTGTGTTCAAACATGCCTAAAAAGCAAATACAAAACAGTGTGTATGTATACAGTGTGTGTGTGTGTGTGTGTGTGTGTGTGTGTGTGTGTTAATGCCATGGTAACAGAGCTTCATTTCAGCAGAGATGGAATGGAATTAACATGACATGTGTTTTATATAAATCTCATGTGTATACATCCATCTATAGAGGTTTGGTTAAATTCCTCATTTAAATTTGCCACTGTACAATAATATTAAGCAATACCTAGTATATTAATTATGAATAAATAAAAAATTTCCTACCCAGTTTCCTATTTTAACATTCAATTCTCCTTAAAAATCTCTTCTGACTAAAATATATAATGTAAATGTAAAAAGTAAACTTGACAACCAAGCTATTTTTTCATATTTATTATTTTTTATTTACCTATACAAAGTATGTACATTTTCAAACCATTAAAGGAGTTCCTGAGAGGCCAGTATTTCAGACGTGAAGCAGGCAGTCTGATCATGGCTCCGGTGTACTGAGAAAGCTTTCTGCCTTGATGGTGAAAGGCTGGGATAAGTGCATTTGTGTAGCAGGGGGATATAAAGAGAAATAAAGGAATTCTCATAACTGTGTTCTGTTACTGTATACTGCGCAATCAAAAAAAAAAAGTCCTGCTTTGACATGAACGCCCCTCATAAATAAAAGTGGATGTAAGTGGCCAGATTTTAAAGGAAGGGACTTGGTGTGGGTGTGTCTAGTATTTTATCTCTCTCTTACAAACATACACTCTCCCCTGCCCCCAACCAACACACACACAAACACACACACACACACACACACACACTCAAGAAACAAAGTAGAATGCAAACGTTCCATGACTGCTCTGAGCTAATGTAAACATTCATGTTTAATTGGCTTCAGCTTAGTGTATGTACAGTACATGTAGGGTTAATAACAGTCTTCGAACACAAATATTATTCTTATTCATTGAGCTCATTTATTTGAGTTATTTAAGTTTAACATATATAGTCATGTCCCCTACTTAAAAAAAAAAGACAATAATATAAATCAACTGATGGTAGCAGGTCTTGTATTAGGCAAATACAACCTGTAACTTATTTTAAAAATAACATTATATATTATGTATAATATACATAATATACATAATATATTAAATTACATAATAATAATAATAATAATAATAATAATAATAATACTATACTGAGTACACCCATTCGGCATCCACAGGATTTACTAAGCTAATCATCAGCCCTTGATTTAATGATCATCAGCAGCTATGCAGACTTCTAGAAAAGCAGAAGGTTTGGCAGCTTGCTAATCTGGAGCATTCAGGTGTGTGTTAACATAATGCCAGGAGGGAAAGACATAAGCAGTGGTCTTAGAGAAAGCAATTGTTGCTGCACATCAATCTGGAAAGGGTTATAAAACCATTCTCAAACAATTTGGAGTTTAGCATTCTACAATGAGAAAGATTATTCAGAAGCAGCAAGCATTCAAGACAATTGCAAATCTTCCCAGAAGCAGATGTTCCAGCACATTCACCCAAAGGTCAGATCATACAGTGCTCAGAGAAATACAATAAATGCAAAAGTTACCATATCAGACCGTACAAGCCTTACCGAGCATTTTAAATCTTAAAGTCAATGGCGGCACAATTAGAAGAAGACTGAACAAGTATGGGTTTGTTTGTAGGGGCTCCCAGGAGAAAGCCTCTTCTGTCTAAAATGAGCATGGAAGCACAAATGAGATTCACAGAACTGCATCTGAACAAAGCACAAGGCTCCTGGAACAATGTCCTATGGACAGATGAGGCCAAAATTCCTCCACAATGATGTGAGAGACTTATAAAATCATACAGAAAATTATTACTAAGCTATTGAATCATGGGTTTACTTTTTTTCTTTTTGGCTTCATTTTGTTAAATAAATAATGGCACAACATGTTGTTTGTCTAAGGTTATATTTGCCTAATTATGTTTTTGCATAAAAACATAGAATTAAAAGAGGATGCACTCTTGAACTTTTAAACATGACTATAGTTAAGGAAATTGCTTAATGTAATATAATGCAAAAAAGAAATGTAAAGAAATTTATCATTTTTGCATGCATAACCATCTCATCTCCATTTTTTAAGGACATGAATAATTAATATGATGCACCAGCGCATGGATGTAAATTGGAGAAAGAAGATGTTTTCCTGACAAGCAAAGTGCAAAACAATGTTTATTTTCTACACTATGGCTGAAAACCCATGATGGTGAATCTTTTTAGCGAAGAAACAGGGATGCAAATTAGCACAGATCTGCTAAAATGTATGAGTCTACACTACCAAATGCTAAAAACATGGTTTTACTAGTATGTATTGCTAATTAGGAAGGATATAATTAGGGAAAATGGCCATTCAGAGCCAAATTATATATATACTCAGAAAGTGGCTAACATGCTGTCAATAGAAAGTAGATTACTTACCTCAGAAACAAACACACGCTAAAAGGACAAAAAAAAAAAGAAGTAAATGCCACAGGAGCTTGACAGACAGGTCCAAAAATAAATAAGGTTCATGACATGCTAACTTGTCACTTAGAACAAAGAGAATGGACATGGATGGAAAGTGCACTTTTTATCTTACCTGTCAGTTCTGTCAAAAATGTTGACAGGTTTGATAATTTCTTGCTAGTTAGCATTACTGTCATACTTCATCATGTAAGCTAGCTCTCACAAGATCATGATGTGGTCTTGGTGGACTAACAGTTAGCTGAAAATCTTGTAGATATTAGAAGTAAATTAAAGACATGAAAGCATTTTACAATGACACTAAGAGTTTATAAATAAATAAAGTTAATACTTCAAAACATGGTGCTAGTTAAAATATGCTAAGCAGTGCTACGACAGTTTAAGTGTCGGCTTTGCAATCTAACATTACCTCACAGGGATGATCTAACCAGTCAAAAATAAGACTGAATCCATTGACATCATGTGTGTGTGTGTGTGTGTGTGTGTGAATAAATAGGTGGCCAAAATGAGGTATGGCCGATTGACAGAAAGCCATCACTTTAACATATCATATTGATGAAGCCAGCAATGCTATGTATGCATATCACACTTAGCGAGTAGTCAGCTTTCCTAGCAAGCTATTTTAATAAATAATAAAAATTATTAATTTAAATATTAATTTGACTTTTTTTTTTTAAGACAAAGGCAAACTTTAATCAACAACTTGATCATGTGTTGTCATTTGTTTGGCAATGTGTAGCATAAAAGACTGGTTTTAATCTCCTTACTATTAGCTAACAAAGCTAGCTACCGCAAAGCAGCAGTGTACTAGTGCTGGTCAATTTGGTTAGCAAGCTTGAAAACATTTACACTGCATGCAAAAATTGTTTGATATTAAATAGTTAGGCATGTTACTATCCATATAAATAAAAGAAAGGTTTTGTATGTACATTGGTCAGAACTCGTTCTTTCATTGATATCTTTATGTTTCATACACTGGATGACCCGAAACCAGGCTCAGAAAATGTTCTGTTTTTCTGTACAGTATGTCTGTCCAGCCAGAGATGTCACAGCATCCTGAAAAACTAGCTTGACAGAATTTAATGAAACTTTGGCAGTACTTTGGTATTTGCCTGAAGTTAAACTCGCACTATTAATTACATTGAAATGTTGAGTAGAAGTGAAGTTATGTGCCAAATTATAAGCCACAAGTTTTGACAGTGTACTGCTGTGGGATCGTCTTACACCGAGCACTGGACAGAATTTTATTAAACTTTTGCAGTACTTACATATCTGCCTGAAGTTTAACCCGTACCGTAAATAAAATAAAAATGTTGAATAAGTGTGATGTAATGAACAGTTATTTGTCAGATTTAATAACCTATTTCCAATCTTCTAATAACCCATTTACCACTCACTCTAAACAAACACAAGCACCAATAGATATTAATTAGAAAATCTAAGCTTAATATTTTTACTGGGATTAGTTTATTTTTTCTACTGCTGAAATAACAGCGCTGACGTGGTTTAAGTGAATTTTAACATGCTGGAGTTCTTTTAACACAAAATTTAATCTTTATCCGGCCAACTGCTTCAAGTCAGGCATGTAAGTGGGCATAAAACCTGAAATAATAATATCATTACCATAAAGCTAATCAGCTTATTTTTAGCATTTAAACTTTTAACTATTTCTATAAACTCTTTTGTAGTCAGTGATGTGTACTTCCACTAGTCTAGTATATATTTCCATACAGTAAAGTCTCTCATTTACATGCTAAAGAAGAGCAATTTCAAATATAGAAAAGAAATTGAATGATAGCATCGTGTAGATGCTTTTTATTCCTGTACACTATACTGTAACTTTTATTTACATCCATCATTACAACATGAAAAGGCACACATACATACAAATGTTCAGTTATGTACAAATATATACATAATAAATAAACTCTGATCTACATCAGTACAAAATAAAGCTATGGTGCTCTTACGTACAGCGAATCCTTTTCAGACCACCCTGCATAATTATTGATCATGCTGAGTCAAATGTGTTCGTTTTATTCTGTAGTGGAGTGAAAATCAAAAGAAAATAAAAACAGTATACTTCAATCTCGTACACACCAGTAGCTACACTTGATTGTCAAGTGCCATCGCTTAAATGGCAATTCGAGTAGTGCAATTATACTTTTATCTGTAAAATTATGACCTGCATTAAATGCTGGGATGGTGATTATAATGAGATGCAAAAGACAATGCTATTGACAAAAGTTTTTTTTTTGTTTTTTTTGTGGTGTTGCCAAAAAAAATCTGAAATAAATAAATACAACTTAATGGAAAATGCACAGAAGAAATAATAAAATGACACTAAGCTGACAATATATCATGTGCACCTTCTGCATAGGTCATCTTTTAACTGTTCTGCTGTACAAAGTATTGGCACCACTCTACCCCCACCTTCCCACCCCCGAAAAAAACATTGGAACATGGTGTGGTTCAACGAGTTAAGGTACAGTGGTGTTTAATGAGAAACCAACCTTAAGCACACCGACAGCTAATTACATCCTAACTTCAGTATCATTAACACTCACTGCATGGAAGACAAGGAGATTTAGATTTTAATTTAATTGCATTTTTCCACCAAATTTCGACAGTACAGCTTGGTTCAAAAGTGCCAGGAGTATCTCTACTCCTGATGCTCATCACAAAGATTAATGGGTTATACTCATTTCAGCTCCACCCACATTTCCTGTCTTGGCTCACATGGTAATGGGTGATACATTATTTGGCTTGATATAGAATCCTACCTTGATATACGCATTATTTTGCTTGATATAGAACCCTACAACAGATCCTAATCATAAATGTTCTCCGTAGAACCCTATAAGGAGCCTGACAATCCTTAATTGTGAAATTATCAAAAGAACCCTGTTTTGTAAAAATGTACTGTACCATATATCCAAATAGCTGAAGCACCAGGTAGGTTCTAGTTATTAAGAATAAAACAATACACAATTAATGGATTATTAGGTAAATTCTTAGCATCCAAAATGTGGTCTACTTGGAATCCTTTCTGCTATGTTGTAGGGTTCTACATGGAACCATGAGGGACATCGCCATAAACAGGTTAAATTACTGTAACATACTGTAAAATTAGATATAGATTTTGTGAAATGTTTGTTTGCAGTAATACAAGAACGTACCAATAATGGTAATATAATTCTCACCCTCTATAATGATAGTAAAATACTACTGCTAATAAAATAACAATACAATAAAAAAAATTAGTGTCAACATTTCAAACATATAATGGTTTGTGGAGATAGTGTTTTCAGGTAAGCTTCTTGCAGGTTGTTGTGAATGTTAGTTGCACTTTTGTACTTTGTTAACAGCTTATTCACATCCAGTCGTGAAATCAATTGGCTGACCCGGGCATTCAGTGGTAATAATCATTTTAGTGCCTTGTTTTAAAAATTTTTTTTAATTAGAATCACTGTGGCAGCTCTGGATGTGTTCTCAATTTCCATCAAAAGGAAATTGTTTAATTAAAGTGTTTAACATAACATAACGTAAAAGCCAACTGAAGCATAATAAATTTAAAACAGGTTTGAAAACCATTTTGAAAGAAGAAGTACAATACAAACAGAAAGGTGCATCCTATTAGCGTTAACTTGTGTATATGTATGCTAACAGCATTGCCATAATTTTTATGCCATTTTATTTTTATGAAATTATCACCTCTCTGCATGGAGATTTCTAGCAACATGATGTTAATATATCACAGTTTGGACCTTAATGTAAAATTACAGTTTCCTGGTGTTCAAGGTTTCATGAAATACTGTACGATTCTTGGAAGAAACCTTCTGAAACTTCTAATTAACACTACTATCCCTGTATCTAGTATATCCATGTTGAATTGCCATGCATTGAGATTATTAAGGACATACTAAAGTTTATTTCACTGATTTTAAATCAGAACTTAATAATGTACAGTACTATCCAAAAGTCTTGAGCCACCCCTGATTTCTTCATATTAAATTAAATTTAGTTATAGAAATGGGAACATATGTGACTACTGCTGGCTGCAAAGTGTCTAAAAATATTATTTATAAATTGTTGTTTATGTAACACTGACCTCAGCAGCAACCCCATTCCCCCTCTTGTTGGTTCCAACAACAGCATTCAGCATCACCAGTACTGTATACTAATCACCTGCCTGATCATCTATCTTCATCTGCACCTGTTTCTCACTGGTTCATGCTTTAAGTTAGATGTTTGTTTTTTTTATGTTTGAATGATTCATAGGTCACTGTGTGGCTTAACAAATAAAAACATTCCTCTGAACCTGCTCAGCTACAGGGACTGGACTGAAAATGAGAGCAAAAGACTTGCCAAAAATGAGAGCCAAAAAAGTCTTTCAGTAAGCCTGGAGAAGTATTCTACGGTACATTAAAATACAAAAAGGCAAGAATATGAAGAAATATAAAGAAATTACAAGAGTTTTGCATAGTATTGTACATGATCACCATTTTATGATTTTTCTTTTTAAATAAGTTGTACTTTATTTGCACGAAAAAAGAAATGACAGAACTGGTGGCATTGGTGGCTCAGAGGTAGGTGCCATGCCTGCCATTGGGAATGCCTGGTTCTATTCCTAGCCAATTTTCAGACCCCTAGCCATTCCCTTTTCTAAAAAAGTATTATTATTTTTTTTATACTATTGAAAATGCCTTGTTTGTAAAGTGGGAGTATTTTTATTGCACATGTCCATGCACTTAAGCCTGGATAAAAGGGGAGAATTGCATCAGGAAGGGCATCTGGTGTAAAAACCTGTGCCAAATCAAATATGTATTATAGAACAGATGATGTCTTTTCTTATGAAGTTAAATGCAAACTTTCTAAACACATAAAAACACATAAAAAATATGGTAACAATATAGGAAGCTTTTATATTGGTTCTTAGCTAATGATTTCAAGTTTTCTTTAAAATAGCTTTCTCTAACATTTAAATCGTTAACTGGGAACTTAAAACTTTTAAGGGTACGGTACATACAGTCAATGCCAACGGTGTTCAGTTACAGTGCTTTGCTACTGACTGTATTTGATATACCATTGATACATTTTGTTAGCCCTCTTACTTGCCAAGATACCATGTGAGTCACGTTGGGACATGGGGTGAAGCTAAAAGCAATTGGAAACACTGATTGGTCAAAATCTAATCCATGATCATGCTGATTATTATATCAAGGTGGACTACTGTCTTTACTCTGTCTTTAGAGTGATAGTAGAATTCTACATTAAATCTTTAAGGGCTCCCTCAAAAGGAAGAAATGAAAAATGCTGAAAAAGGGCTCAAAATTTGTAAAAGTATACAACGTGAAAATTTGCCAATTTTGACCTATTGTACAAGACTGCAAGAGGCTGCGATGGACAAATGGCACATGATATTTACGGCAAATTGTCAAGACTCAA
This sequence comes from Clariallabes teugelsi, assembly GCA_030014215.1. NCBI lineage: Eukaryota > Metazoa > Chordata > Actinopteri > Siluriformes > Clariidae > Clariallabes > Clariallabes teugelsi. The sequence goes on from JAQMYG010000010.1 coordinate 17,780,540, forward strand.
TAAAATAGCCAATGACCTCATTTGACATTTATGAAAAGTAGGTCAATGTTTCTTTTCAGTAACGTCCACTCCGCTGTGTCCTGCTAAATGACCATGTTCATGAAGACTTCGTGTCTGCTTCAAACTCATCAAGGCACTTTGGGTATTATCTCTCGAAGCAGGTATGATAGTAAAATGTTACAGTGTGCTGCATCTCAGTTAAAAGTTGTCTGGTGCTCAAGTACCTCTAAGTAATCCGGTTCGGCATGTAGATTAGCTTTCAGTTCAAAGTACTCGTTTTTAGTCTGCTCCACCATAACCTTCCTCGGCCTGGTGTAGACAAGTGTCTCCATCAGTTTGAGCTCTTGATGATGACTGGGCACTTGCACGTCCTGTAGCTGTGAGATGTTTTTCCTGAGATATTCTGTGATGCTAAGCTGTTGGAGTTCACGGTCCCGCTCCAGGATGTTTTTGTACAAAGATCCCTTGTCGCCCAAAGAAACAAAATCAGCAGGATATTCGTGGGGCACTGCCTTGTACTTCATTGACCCTGTAAGAGGGGAGCCATTCTCTTTATCCTTGATGCTGTGGCAAAAAAGTTTTGGTTTCTCTGCGTCGTAATCCTCTGTGTCATAGTCTTTGTGCTGTGAACAATAGCTGGGATTCCTGCAAACTTGAATGATTGGACTTCGGGAAGCTTCATCATACATGTTTGTGTCATGCCTCTCTGCCAAATGATGAGTTGTTTTCTGTCCATACATGCTGTAATGCAGGTGTATCGGGCTGTTTTCACGAGGCTGTTCTTCGGTTTGCTTTTTCTTCGAATCCCTGCGCCGGCGATGCAAGACAAATACGATGATCCCAGCAGAGCAGAAGATGATGGTAAGGAAAAGCATAAGAAGGCAGAGGATGAGGACAGAAAGAGGAACTGCATTCGTTAAGGATCGGAAAAAGCTGTGTATGACTCCATCTGGTGCTTCTGTTGTTACGTCCCCTGATTCACTTGATGGCAGAGAGTTATGGGTGACCAAACCAGGGCAGAGAACATCATGCTTTAGGTTCCTGACCTCAAGATTTTGCACCTTTTTGGGACTCTGGCACAAGATCGAACCTACCGCTGTTTCCTTTTTCAGCTTCTCCAACCACTGCTTCATGCTGACTAGATCACAAGTACAATCCCAAGGATTGTTCTCAAGATAAATCTGTTCCAGAAATTCAAGCTGCTCCAACACATTACTGACCTGCAGGTGCACGAACCGATTGCTCCTTAAATTCAACTTGGCCAGGGGGACATTCCTAAATATTTGTGCTGGTAGAGCACTGAGCTGGTTGTTGTTTAAGTACAGGAGCTTTAGGTTTGTCAAAGGGTTGAATGAGCCTGCCTCAATCTCCCTGATTGCATTGTATTCTAAGTACAAATACTCCAGATTATGGAGGCCTACAAACATAGTTGCAGTAATCTTCTCTATCCTGTTACCATTCAGGTACAGCTTTTTAAGACTGCTCAAACTGAGGAAAGTTTCATTGTCCAAATAGTTTATTTGGTTGTTCGCCAGATTCAGCAATTCCAAACTGTCATATGTGACGAAATCATATTTTAGCAGTCTCTCTATCAGGTTCCCAGTTAGAACAAGCTTACTTGGGCTTTGCTGAAAAATTCCAAGATCCGATATTCTTTGGATGCTCCGATCCTCACAGTGCATGAGGAACCCAGTGTTCGGATGGTTATGACAAAAACACTGTGGTGCACAGGATGTCTTTGGGACATGAGACGGTGTGGGAATCTTTACATCATTTTTTGAGTCTGGTATTTGGAGCACCTTTGTAGAAGGGGTAACGACCATGTCCAGAGACTTAGAAGGTTCTTCAAAGTTTATATCTGCATGGGATGGGCACAATACATCACGCTTTACTTTGGCCAGAGGAATACCCCTGAGATGCTCGGGACTGCTGCAAACCACTTCCCCAATGGCCGACTGTGCTCGCATGTTCTCGATCCAGACCTTCAAATGAAGGTTCTGGCAGTCACAGACCCATTTGTTGTCTTCTAGCAGAAGCTCAATAATGCGGCCGATGTGTTCGAGAAAGCCCACATAAGGTAGAGTCTGCAGGTTGTTCCCACGAAGATCCAAATGAGTCAGCGGCACAAATCGGAAGATGTTGTTGGGAAGGAAGTCAATGGAGTTGTCGTTGAGGATCAGGACTTTGAGATGGACAAGTTTGCTGAAAGCCCCGGGCTCCACAACCCGGATAAAGTTTGTGTCAGCCTGGAGGTACTCCAAATTTACCAAGCCATGAAAAGTATCTTCCTTCAACATCACCAGGAAATTACTGTTAATGTGCAACTTCTTCAACGAGCCCAGTGCACTGAAAACTCCAGGTACTAGCTCTTGTATGCTGTTACCACCCAGATGCAGGGTGACTGCATTCCTGAAAGCCTCCATGTCCTCTGGGAGCAGCTCCACAATATCATTTTTGTATAGATTTAGGTGGAAAGGTCTATCTGAAGGTACCTGGACTTGAGAAATCTTGTTTATGCGCCTCTCCTCACAGTTAATATGCAACACTCCGTCTTTCTCCTCACAGATGCACAGTGTTTCACAAGCTCCTCCAAAAGATACCTTGGGGCTCTCGTCCTCGTGAAAACTAGCACAAGCTAAAAAGGAACAAAGAAACACAATCCTGTGCAGCATTTTCTCTCTTGGGTGTCTGCAAAGACAAGAAAAGGGAGAAAATGAGGAGTTAGTTACCATAACATGAGGGAACAAAAATGAAACATTTGGTTGTGAAAATGCTGCAAAGCATTAATTAGACCATAATTACAGAAATTTGTTATATGCTTGGTTGTTTTGAATGACAACAGCCTGGGTCATCAGTTGTCACCTGCTTCTAACGGCATATCCCTGGACCTCACATAATTCCCAATGTGTAACTAAAAAAAAAAAAAAAAAGCTGTCAAAGTTTCACAGGTGTTCAAAAACCTTTGCAAGGAGCTCTGTTAATCTTTTAAGGAGGCTTTTTCATGTTGAAGATCATATAATTAAATGCTATGCTCAAAAGAAATCCAGTCCATCTCACTGGAATAAAGCAAAGTACAAACTCTTCTGTACTTCCGGAAAAAAAAAAGAAGTTAAATTCAAAGTTCCACTCTTGCCTCAGAATGTTACAAAGTGCTGACTTTCTAGACACCCTCTATACATTTTAAATAGATATTTAAATCCCCTTACAGAAACCCTACCTTTAATCTGCTCATGAAGCATCTGATAAACAGGTTCCTGTAAATAGCTTTTACTGTGGAAATGCGAACGTGTCAGTACTTGCACATTAATCTATAAACCTTTAATTTTGTTACAGTGGTGTCAGTGCTGTTTCCTTAATTACTTCACCTCTAACCTTGAACTAAACCTTTAGTCACTGCTAATATCTATATATTTTAAGTTACTCTTACGTTTCTACAATTTAATGTGTTGGTTTCCTGGCACAGACCTAACTTCCCATAAGAAATGTAAGTATAATATAGGTACCCATGTCACCCAATGGTACGTGTATCATGGTATATATGTAGAACCATGGTACTGTACGTTTAACAGTACCATGGTACTTATTTTCTAATATACTAACATGTCATGACATACATACATACTTTGGTACTGTAATATGGTATTATGGAATACATACCAAACAGGGCTTGACATTAACTTTTTTGCTCACTGGCCAATGTGGCTAGTGGATTTCCGGAGTCACTATCCATTCAGCCTTTTTACTAGCCACAATTTTCTTACCAGAAAATCGCAGTTTTTTCTTCACCATGATATGTTAATGTTTGTTATATCTAGATTTACTTATAAATGACAGCATACAC
>JAQMYG010000010.1:17832260-17845719 GCA_030014215.1 Clariallabes teugelsi
CTTCCTAAATCATTATATATCATATAAACCATTAAAACATCCTGACTATATTTTTTGCCTTTTGCTCTGTCTATGCAAGAGATAACTGCTGAGCCGCACCCAACCAGAGAACAGCAGAGATGAGCAACAAGCCGGGAGAGGGGTATCTTCTTATATGAGGTCACAATAGGGGAAAATCTAATTGGCTTGTTTATGCCAAAACAGGAAATATTTTAGCTCCTGACATTTTTTTTTTTTCACACACACAAACCAGGAGACTCATCTAATGTTTAAAAATGCCAAATGCATAATATGTCTCCTTTAAACGCCAGAAAAGAAACTATGATAGAAGTAAAGCCAGGAAGCATCCCTGTCCCTTTCCCACTTTAAAAAGCAAAATTATATAAATATGCAAGTAAATTAAATTAGAACATGCCCCCAAAGCATTGCTGCTAAAGTTAACTTACTGGTAAACTAAATTACACATTTAATTGCTTTATTGATTTTTTTTCTCCCAACAGCAACAACTTCTCATTACTTGGAGAACTTGATAACTTACCATGCAGTGGCTTATACCAGGTCACCTTCTTCTGGATAGGCTTGGTGATGAATACTGGCTGGACAGGTCCTTTTTTGTGCCTAGGGCCCCAACAGACCATAGAATCACCTCTCCCCAATGCTGCTGTGACATCCGTGGCAGGCAGATCCCTGCAGAGCTCCTTCCAATTCTACAATTGGTCTTGGGCAGGGCAGGCTTGGTTCCCCTTGTAGTAGACTGAGCCAGGTCTTCTTTAGAGCAGCCCTCAAAATGTTCGGTCCCAGAGTGATGTTGTTCTGGCAGCTGTTTGGGAAGTGATGAGTCGGCCTTAATGTAGAGGTGTCTGAACCAGTGGAGTCGAAGTGGAGTCACGAATCTGGGTGTTGTTCCACCAGGCCATAAGTGGTATTCACAGAATTCATGATCATTTCATTTGGAATAACTTGAGCGTTTTTTTTTTTTTTGTCTTCAGGCTGACCTCTGTCTTTCAGTTAAATATGCACCATCTGAGACTGGAAAATGTTGTCTGTGCACCTCCAAGTTTGTTGCAGGTACAGTATGATTGAGCCTAAACATTTGAAACCAAATACTTGCTCAATTGACTTGCCATGAGGGATGATGTTAATCTAAAAATAATACTAGTTTATCGCTGTGAAGATTTAAGTTCCGCCTTTGTCGATATCTACTTTTGTGAAATGTGAATATCTAGAGTGCATTTTCTCCCCATTTCTTTCCTACGGGTACTTAGGTTTCCACCAACAGTCCAAAGACAGGTGGATTATCCTAATTGATGGTACCAAGTTGCCTGTGGTTTGTGAATTTGTGCATGCTTGTGCACGATGGAATAGTGACTAGTGCCCTGAGTCCTCTGGGACAGAAGGAAGATAATTGGTATAGAGAATAAGAGAGCAAACAAATGTATTGAAAAACCAGTAACCATTTTAAAATAATGTTTTTGATTTCCTTGATTTGATTTATCTTATATACCGCTTCTTCTGAATAGGGTGACAGGGACCTAGAGCCTATCCCAGGAGACTTTGGGCATAAGATGGGGTAAACTCTAGACAGGGTGCCAATCCATCACAGGGTACACACACACACACACACACACACACACACACACACACACACACACACACACACACACACACTACAGGCAATTTGGGAACGCCAAATAACCTAATCTGCAAGACATTTAACTGTGGGAGGAAACCAGAGTACCCAGTGGAAACCCACCAAGTACAGGGAGAACATGCAAACCCCATGCACACAGTGTGCTCATCGCTACGTCACAGTGCCGCCATGTTTTTTATTTCAGAGCAACATCAAACAAACATCCATCCCTGTGAAGTCTAGGCTGTATTTTTTGGGGTCCTCTACTTAATCCAAAAGTTTGTATTTAGATACTTTGAGACACTTTTATGGTACTTATCATTTCACCTAAGCCACGTCTCAGTAGTCGTGTTACCTTTGCAGGGAGACATGTAATCTCTCTAAACACCCTCGTAAAAATTTAAGGTGGCCATAAAACACAACGCAGCCTGAAATCTTTTTCTAACACCAGCTGCAGTCTTTCTGGGCGTCCGTGCTTAAAATTATACAGTAAAAAATAACAGCTTTAAGGACACAAACCCATAAAATTAGTTTATAGCGATGAGAAGTAACACACAGGAATGAAGCGAAACTGATTCTCAAAAGCTTATATTGGATAAAGAAGTTTATTTTAGTATTAGCACGGCTTAATGACACACCTGATGCGTGATGATTAAGAAAGTAAGGAACAAACATTTTACGAGGTTGCTAGAGTTCTCCTTCAACAGTTTTCAGTGATTTAGCTACTAATGGTCAGCTGCAATAAGTATCTACTTCTTTTGCAGGGGTTAGTTCCCTTGGCACTGTCTTCTAGGTATTCTGAACCTAGATGAACCATTCTTTCATTATTAATCTTGCTTTTCATACTACAAAATGGTACCACTAGGCCACTTAGTTTAGCTCCTCACATACAGTATGACTCAGATAGGATGGTAACGCGTCCACATACTTTTTGCCCATTTCGCATATGCTTTACTTCACCTCACACGTTTTCCTTATCAAGATATGTTCTTCAAATACTTGCTTGGTGTCTCATAGAAGCGACTAGAACGCTTAGTTTCTCTTTAAAACCTTCTGCTATTATTGTGATTGTTGTAATGATCTGCGTCTCAAATCAAAATCCCTCACTGTACATTAAATAAAATTTCATAATCCTGCTTAAAATCCAGAAGGCATGTACTTTAAACATATACTAAAAAGGGTTTCAGAAGTTTTAATGAGTTCAGACAATGGGTGTGTTCACGTAGACGGCACCTATATTATTTTCTTTACTGTAAAGGAAGCCTAAAGGGCACTACCACATTTCATTGCAGGTGTAATAGGTAAGACTGTCTGGTACCTCATCTCATTTTCTTTACTGGAAGGGTAGCCTAGAGGGCATTTCCTCATATTTCCTTGCTTGTAGGGGAACCCTATAGTGTACCTCATCTCATTTTCTTTATTGGAATGTCAGGTTAGAGGGCACGTCACCATGTTTCTTTATATGTAGATGAGCCTATGTGGCACTCACTTCATCTTGTTTTCTTTACTAGAAGGGCAGCCTAGAGGGCACTTCAACATGTTTTCTTGCATGTAGGTGAGACTATAGAGTATATCACCTCATCTAATTTTTCTACCAAAATGGTAGCCTAGAGGGCATTTCAACATGTTTCCTTGCTTGTAGGGGGACCCTATACTACACCTCATCTCATCTTCTTAATTGGATAAGCAGCTTAGAGGGCACATCGCCATTTCCCCTGGCATGCAGGTAAGCCTATATGGCACCTCATCTTATTTTCTTTACTAGAAGGGCAGCCTGGAGGGCATTTCACCATGTTTCTTTGCTCATAGAGGAAGACTATATGGCACATTATCTTGTTTTCTTTATTGGAAGGGCAGCCTAAAATACATGCCACCATGTTTCATTCCTGATTGGGAAACCCTATAGCACCCTTCTCTCGTTTTTTCCACTGAATGTATGTCAGTATGTTTTCTCGCATGTATTAGCACTCTCAAGAGCACGTACATTAGTACATACAAATAACATACTAAAATGAACTAATGCAGCACTCTGTACGTATACACACTGCATTGGAGTGTAGTGTGTGTGTGTGTGTGTGTGTGTGCAATATCTGATTTCACAGCATGGGGGCAATCGAAGATTAAATAAAAACCACCTGGGATGATTGTGTCACAGCAGGAGGAGGAGCCTTGATTTAAACACACCGCCAATCACACAAATCACACACACACACATGCACAGTTGGCTTCAAGGCGAGTGTGTTAGGATGAAGGGGCTCGACCTCGGGGGAGGGGATTTATATGAGCCCTGCAATGAAGCGAGAAAGGGAGTTAGAAGGTGTGTGTGTGTGTGTGTGTGTGTGCGCACATTTTAGAATGGCTCCTTTAGATGAATCTGTCTATCTGCTCTCTCTGCTTCCCCTTGTTTTAGGAACAACATTTTTCTTAGTCATTTTTACTTTGGTCTGGTGAATATTATGGGATGGCTCAAAAGGCAACTCTTGGGATCCCACATGTTATAATTATTATGCACAGTTCAGTTTTATTGATATTCTTATGAAATATTTCTATTGAACCAAATGATGAGAGTGTGAACATACAAAATCTGGCTGCTGCCTTGAACACCTTTTTCCTTTTCTTTATAAAACATATGGATTTATCACCACACACACACACACACACACACACATACACACACACACACACACACACTGACCTGTGCATTCACCCGGTCTTTCCTTTTCCTTGCTCCTGTGCTCTTCGAACACTAATCCTCAGCTCCAGTGTCCAAACCCAGTGCACTTCATGAATACAAGAAAAGCCCAGTAGTATAATACTGAGTAAAATCCCATCATGCCCTGTAGTATCTCGGACCACAAGTCATTTATTTTGAAAATGTAATCGAAATCTCCTTCTGTATGCACCTTTTTATTGAAATTTATTTTAATTGTAAGACATATTCTAAAACAGTTAGTTCAGACCAAATCATCGAGAAAGATTGGGCGAGAGGCATTTCACAAATGGTAATAATGGATGGTAACAGCAATGGGATGTTTGACAAAATGTATCACTCCACATCGCAGGTGTTCTAATAACCGTTAATTACACTAACTTTCGGTCGCCAACATGCGTGAAAGTAGGTCGGTACTGAGGAGGGAGCAGCTGTTAGCCAAAACCCTTATTCAAAACCAAGTCACAGAAGCCCTTTCAGCAAGGAAACATACATAATAATGATATATAATTTTAAACAACACTTTTTAGTAATTTAGTAACTGCTTCTAAGTCGTTCTGAATTGAAGCTGAACCATTCATGTTCTTTTGTTTTACAATTTATTTAGCTGACATTTTAAGGCAGAATAAATGGAAATATAAAGTAAATGTTGTAAGTTTCTCAGGACTGTCCACCGCCGTTTATTCTCCTCAGCTTTTGTCTACACAGTACCGTTAATAATTTAACCCTTTCACCCCTGTAAATTACACTAACTATCAGTCGCCAGTTCCGGCAGTTGAGGATAGTTTGTTCCACCAGGTGCGGGAGTTTGTGTGTTGGCAGAGCAAAATAACAGGTTAAATAAAGAAACGGATCCTAATCTGTTGAGAATAAATGGCATTTGTGAAACTGCTGTGCCATCACAGCAAGAGAGCTCCTTATCGTGCGATGTTGCTTAAACACTGCTCGACTGTCAGAATTTAACTGTATTAGAATGTTATAGTTCAGATTGATACGCAATGGCCAGTTATAGTCTGTGCTTATAAGTTATTATCTGGATTAGAATATTACAGTATGTATTGACTAGTTGTGTAACAAACTATATTCTTGCTTGACAAACCATAGTATTGATTACCATGTCATAGTTAAAACTGAAAATTCAGAAGAAGAATTTGTAGATCATCTTATCAAGCTATAGTTGTGTACCTTGGATTAACAAATTAATAGCCTGGAGTGAAATATTATAGTCTGGATCATATTCCAATTATTATATTATAATTATTATACATGGTGTTGCTAATCACATAAAATATTTTTGTTAAAGCTTTATAATGGACTGACATTTATAGAAACATTATAAGCTGGGTTTACTTGGTGTAATCAGGATTGACAAATTCAAATTAACAAAATGCCCCAAACACTGAAATTTAATACAGTACTTGAGTGGTTCTCAATGGTTCCATAGTCCTGGAGGACCCCCTGTCCTCCACATTTTAGTGTTTTCTCTGCTCTATTACACTTACTTCAATTCCAAAAAGGCTGTTAATTAGCTGATTAGTTAAATTACGTGTGCTGAGATCTGAGACACCACTAAAATTGTGCAGGGCAGGAGGTTTTCATGGCTAGGGTTGAGAAACTCTGCTATAGTTTATATCAGGATTTAACCAGATTTAAATATTATAGTCCAAATTGAAGTTTTGGTCTGGATTAAAAATGTTAAAGTCTGGATTAACAAATCATAATCCAGATAAAACAAACAAACAAACAAAAATTTGTCTGGGATGACATTATTTTTCAGATTGACCAACTATTGTATAGATCACCATGCTATAGGGTGGATTGACATACAATTATCGGGATAAACAAACTATAGTCTTGCTTGGAAAACCATAGTACTGATTGTCATGTTATAGTAAAAAAAATTGATTGATAATTTGCAGGTTGTTTTATCAATCTTTAGTTTTGTGGCATGAATTAACAAATTATCGTCTGGATTGAAACATTATGGTCCAGCAAAATCCATCCTGACAATTAACATTCCAGATTGTGTCAAATTGTGGTCTGGATTAAAAATGTTTAGGTCTGGATTGGCAAACAGTAATCTGGATTGTAAGGTTAAAGCCTAGGTTACAAATTTATAGTCCAGAAGGACACTTTTATTCTCTTGATCAAAGAATTATGAGCTGGATTGCAATTTATTGTTTGGGTCAACAAATTATGGCCTGGATTAAAAAGGTTACGGTTTGACAAATTATGGTCCAGATTGACAAACTATTCTCTGCATTGGCACATTATAGTGCAGATTGACAAGCTATAGTCTGAATGTATAAACTATAACCCCAATTGACATGCTATACAGTAGATATAGTCTGGATCAACAAACTATTGCCTGAATTGACTTATTTTAGTTTAGATTGTACATTCACACTAGAGTTTGTCAATCAATATATCAGACATTATAGTCCAAATTGCCATGCTGTAGTCTGGATTGAACACTGAAATCTGGATCGCAATGGTATTGCCTGGACAGGCATGCTATAGTCTGGATTAACAAATTATAGTCTGGCTAAGGATATTGTTTTATATATCAACTAAATTATAGTTGAGACTGAAACAATTGGGTCTGCTTTGGTGTAATCCAGACTGACACTTTATAATCTGGATTGTAGCATTACAGCTCAGAATATACTACGCATTACAGTGTGCAGTTCAGATTGACAAGTTATATCTGGGATTGAGATGCTGACCTTTGACATTTTAACACATTATAGACTGAATTATTGCATTATAACATGAACTGGCGTCTCACAATCTGAACTTGCACAAGACTAGAAACTGGACTTAAATATTACAGTTAGGTTTTACAAGTTCAGATCGACACATCACTGTCCAAATTAAGATGTTGTCCAAACTAATACCCCATACAACACAATGTAACCTATATTGACCTGCCACTTGAAATGTTTAATGTTGTCATATATTTTTTATGGACAGTCCTTGGAAAGTAATTGTAACCCTGCATTAATATTAAATAGAAAGCAGAAACTCCATATCATACTGGTGTACTCCCTTTTTTACCTACCCTACTGATCTCCATCGAGAGCTCAATGACATTCAAAAAAATTTGTATTTACTTTTTTTTTTTATTATTATTTGGCATGGATGCCAGATTACACAGAATAAATTTGACCTCTTTAGGAGATTGGTTTCAGCCAGGAAAGGGACAAATAAACATATAAATCTGTGAAAAGTAGACAGATTAAAAGTGTCTGATTTTGAAAAATATGCTGTGCCCGCTGGTTGGCACTAAAGTGCTTTGTGCTTGTGCTGAGTGAAGTAAAGTCCAAATATTTACACTATTCAGCAAATCAGAGTCAAATACCCAAAATACCCCCAAAATACCATCAACACAACCTTACAACCTTAACCATGCACACTCCACATACAGTGAGGCCTAAATGACAAAATGAGATCTAATCAGTGAAAGTGTGCCTCTTAAGCATGGGGTATGCTAAATATTTTAGCAAAATGATGGACATATTGAGAGACAAATAGAAAAAGAAGTGTTGTTAAGTTATATTAAAAGGGTTGTGGCCTCGTTGTCTGTCAGTCACAATAATGAAGGGGTGGGACCTTGGTGCCCCTCAGTCAGAGTGAAGCTGGCACCTCCTTGGTCAGTAATAGTAAAGGGGGTGTGACCTGTTTGTTTGTCAGTCATAATAAAGGGGGTGTGGTCTCTGTGACTGCCAGTCATAGCAAAGGGGTGTGGTCTCTGTCTCCCAGTTATAGTAAAAGATTGTGTGGTCTCTTTCACTGCCAATCACAGTACATGGGTTGTGGGATTCTCCTTTTTTTCACAACACTGTAGCGTATTACGTCTTTAAGCGTATCCTTAATCAGAATCTCAGTCAGATAATGAGATGCTTATGGTACCATACATGAAACATTTAGTTCTTTTCAAAAATGCATTAAAGTGCCACCTGTGTGCCTGTGTGTATGTGTGTGAATAACACAATGCAGTCTGGGGAAATACAATATGCACAGTTTTTTTTTTTTTTATGCATTGCGATAAGCCGTTTGTTTTTTTGTCCTCGGAGGCTTTGCTGGCATTTCAAGGTCGAGATGGGGAGAGGGTTGGTGATAATAAACTGCGGTGAATTCTGAATTTGAGAATAAGAAATAAGAGTGCAGCACAGCACACAATCAGCAGGTAAAATTTCCATTCTTGGCTGATGTCTGAAAACCGTTACATTTTTCCATTGTATTTTATATTGATATTATTTTTGCCTGTGTTTGGAATGAGCTCAAATCTCCTTTGTAGTCCTAATCAAAAACATTCTCATGCTGAATACTGTAGGTTAGAGTGTAAAATTTATCTTTGATCTGAAACCTTATTTGGTTAAGGTTAGTAGAGCAAGGAATGAAACCAATCAAATCAGAGCATTTTACATAAGTAAGTAAGTAAGTAAATAAATAAATAAATAAATGCAAAGCGAAGTGTTTATAGATCTCTAGAGACTCAGTAGAGTCCTTGTTTCTACAATCAAAGGGAGGTCATGATACAGTCAGGGGAAGGATATGGTCATCTTGGCATGGATGCAAGGACAGACAAGCGTCTTGATGGAGGGAATAATCCATTATAAAGAGAATAAAGTACCTGAGTGGGCTTTGTGGATAGCAATAGCAGATCCTTCCGATGTTTTAGGAAAAAATGTGCATGACCTAACAGGTTTGAAATGTGAGGTAAGCTGAGGTGAGGTTATGCATGGTTGTTCAGGAATATCTCAGGGTTGCATGATTTAGCCCAGGTGGTGTGACGCATCTCCAGGGAAATGATGGGATGCATCTCCAGGGATCAACAACAGCTCAGTCTTGCTTGGAATTAGTTTCAGGTAATGAGTTGCCAGGCATGACGAGATGTCTGCCAGACTTTCTGAGAAGAAAAAGAAAGGTTGAGTTGACTGTCATCAGAAAACTAGTAGTAGTAAAATCACATGTGAGCATATGACCTCAGCAAGAGGACACAGCTCTGAGCCTTGGGGCTGATGTACATTCCTTGCATGTCACCTGATATGACTTAATAATTTTCTTGCTATGAAACTAATTCCAAGACTTTATGATGGGACGAACTGTACTGAAGGGTGCTGAAAGGTCAAGGACCAAGGACTGATGAATGGTTGATGTAAGGGGTGAAGCATTTCAGTAAAAGCCACACGGCAGCTTCTGTGGATTGTGTTTCTTTGAAGCCAGAGGAGTTTATATCTTGGGGTCATTCTAGGTGAGATAGGGAGACAAGTTTGTTTTATATATTATACAATTAAAAAGTTAGAAAGCACTAGTTGCTGAAATGTGAGATAGCAAATGAGGCTTTTTCCTTGGTTGGCTGTTTCATAATGTCATCTTGAATATCCAACAGAACATACGAGGGGCGTTCAAGTCAAACCAGGACTACTGCTGAAATTTCTTGTGAATGCAGAAGTAAATCTGTTTGACCTTTACAGAGGACTTCAAGCACAGTATGCTAATGAGACTCTTAACTGCAGTAAAATATTTTAATGGTTTTAAAGGAGACCGTACATCCGTGAATGACGAGCAAGACCAAGGTGGCTCAGAGCCCACTACAGTTGTTGCTTGAACATTCAGCAAGTGTAACACCAAATCATTGAACAGAGATAGATAGAAGATAACTTGTCTCCAACTTGGGGAGGAGATGCATCTGTCTGTGGGAATTGTTTACACAATCATTTACCATCACCACTTGCACTTTACATGAACTCAGCTGGGAGTTCCTGCCACATCCCTCATACAATCCTGAAGCCATTTTCACATGTTTGGGCCATTTAAGGAATCCTTGGGACATGAAGGAGGCAGTCTGATCATGGCAGTAGATTACATACATACTGTTTTTACTTTCATAACTATTCTGTTATTCTGTTCAATCAGAAGTTTTGGTTAGACTTAAACACCCCTTGTAAATAGGATTTTATTATCAATAATATTATATTAAAGATAAACCCTGATTTATAAAGAACTGAATATTATTCTCATCAGGAAAAAAATCACTGTGACTGATAAAAAAAAAAAAAAAGGAACTGATATTGTCCAAAAGATGGAGTGTTATTTCATCTGTTATTTCGTGGTGAGCTTTGCTGCTATTTACAGGACACTGAAATAGAACTCCATACTCAGTGCACGTTTAGGTTATTTCAGTGACGGGAACAGGAAAAGGGCCAAGGAGCAAAAACCTGTTCGTGTACAGCACCATTGATGTGTACTGCTCCAATTCTGTGGACATTTTGTTCAAGGTTCTCTTACACGCTCGTGTCCCGGTGGCCTCTGCAGTCTCTTTACATTTTAGAGAATTACGAGTGTAATGTTTATTTTAAACACTCCCGTCTGTCTTCTTTTCATCTCAACAGTGACCAATACAAACAATCCTGATGGAAATGGAGGGTTAAGGCAAAAAATAAATAGGCAATAAAGGGATGATGGATTTCTATATTAGAGGTCGAGACAAGAGACAGTGTGTGCAAACTGACTGCGTGTATCTAGACCATGCTTTTTGTGAACATAATCAAAGTTTCACAATGGTTATTCAAGTAAATTCGATATGATTCCATAAGAAAGAAAGGAAAAAAGGAACAAAGATAGAAAGAAAGGAATTTCACAGTAGTTTGCGCCCACACTCATTTCAGGAACCTTTTTTTTATCGGATCACTAGATGTGAGGCAAAAATACACCATCGATACATAAGTAATAATATATAGCTTTAGGAAAACATGAAACATACAGTTAAAAACATTGATCTCATAAAGCACAGCTTTATAATGTCACCCTCTGAAACTGGAAAGTTATGAAAACTGAAAACGGATTGTACCGCCCGTTAGTACGCTCATGTCAAACATTTATTTAAGCTCTGATCAGTTACAGCACTTAGCTATAATTACGAACGTATCTAAAGGTGAGCGGCGGAGAAAGAGATCAGAGTTAATGGCACATTTACAGTGTCGTTAAACGCCAATCTCAAAAAGGTCAGCGCAAGTTTAAGCTTTGGAGTATTAAAAAAAAAAAAAAAAAAGTAGATGTAATAATATACTGCCCGGCCAAAAAAAGAAAGCACTCACTCTAATATTTCATTGGCCTCTCTTTTGCAATGATTATGGCTGTGACGTTTCGATAAGCTTATGCAATGTCACAATATTTATTTCAGTCCAGAGTCGCATTAATTTCCATCCAAGATCTCGTATTGATGATTGGAGAGTTGGACCGCTGTGAAATGTCTTCAGCACACCCTAAAGATTCTCAATGGCATTAAGGCCTGGACTCTGCGGTGTCCAATCCATGTGTGAAAATCATGTCTCATGCTGCCTGTACCACATTTTGAGCCCGATGAATCATGGCATTGTCATCTTATAATATGCCCATTTACAGTATATATGCCCTATTCATTACGTATATTCAGATTGTCAGCTGATATAATTTGTTTGCCACTTTTTACAGGCACTTTATTGCTGAACCTAGACTTGAGCAACAGAAGCAACCCCAGATCACAACTCACCCCCAGATAATTGTACGGTTGGCACTAGGGATGCATATTTGGTGCATCACTGCATCTGCCTTTTTTCCAATGCTTCACAGTCCATTCTTTATGCTTCCTAGCAAATTTCATCCTTTTTTCAAAGTAGCCTCACTGATGAGTAGCTATCTTAAGGCTGCACAGATATTTAGTAAAATGTAGATAGAAAAGATATATTAAACATACTAAACATAGCCATAAGTTCTACTTTTATTGTTTTTAATTATTTGATTTCACCAAACATTTAAGTGATCTCCAATCATAATATCATTTTTTTTTCCCCTTAAGGATGATGGGTCAACACTATCCTTTCATGTTTTTAATAATGCTTTTAGCTAAAAACTGCTTTTTATAGTTTCAGCAATCTCCTTAGTTGTTTTCTTTGCTTGATGCAGAACAATAATTTGACCCTTCCGAAACAGAGTAACATCCTTGTCATGACCACAGGATATGTCTTCTGACATGGTTGTTTAAGAAATGAGAAGCTGCTCACTAAATCAGTTAGGGTTAAATAATTTTGATGAATGGAAGGCTCTTAACTCTTTTGTTCGTTATATCCAGGTGGATATAAAAATAAATAATAAAGTCACTCTCCACCTCTTATACTCTTTTATTTTATACACTGGGGTAAAAACTACACTCTTTAAACCAAAAGGCAGCTAAAAATCTAATAAAAAATTATCCACAATGTTGTAATCAAGCAAAATACAACCTAGGTGTATAGCAAATACGCTAACTATAAACTTGCATTATTGCAAACATGCTAACCACTAGTTAGCACTAAAGTAATGTATGGCCTCAACAAGCTAGAATTCTAGCTAAGAACAAACTAGCATTATAGTAAACAGGCTAAACCAAACTAGCATTTAAAATAATTAGCTATATGCTTATATCAAGCAATATATACTTATTTAAAATAAGCATTAAACATGCTAGCAAGAAACTAGCATCTACACAAATAAGCTAACCATGAACTAGGCTTATATTAAACATGCTATTTGTTATCTTTTTTTCTTCTGGTTTTCATTCTCAGTTGGTCTTTCATTGTTTCCTTTACATTTACTTTAGTTTTTTCCTTTTCATCCTTGTGTCAATTATTTTTTGTCTTACTCTTTCATTCCTTTTATTTTCCTTATTTCCATCTTAGTATTTTTACTCGCTCTAAACCATAATGCTTTGCTCATTAATATCAACAACAGTCTGTTCTTGCCTGTTAAATGAAAAATGTTACAGAAACATCCATATATGGAGAGACATCTCCGCAGTATGACCTTTTTTTCGGGGAGTCCTCCAGGAGACGCCAGTGTGTCCCTCAGAGCACTGCACGTTGACGCGAGCAGTAATTATAAAACTAGGACATGAGGAGATGGGACGCGATTCAGATTGCCGAGCCTCTCTGAGGACCTGTAATGAAATTGTGAATTTGACAAAAGATTTCAATTAAACAAATCCCAATGGCCACTTCAGACCTCGGATATTTTACATCTTTATTCATCTGAGTCAGGATTCAATGTTTTTATTTTCTCGCTTAACTTAAACTGAATCAGTGCTCTGTCCGACCAAG
>JAQMYG010000010.1:17868543-17879551 GCA_030014215.1 Clariallabes teugelsi
CAGAATGTTGAAATTGATGCCACATTGAAAAAGGTTGTCTTTTGGGATTGGCCCCAATATAAGGCACACCTGTACACTATGTATGACATTCACTAAGTCTCTCACAATATCCCTAACTTATTGTGAGTAGTGCATATATATATATATATATATATATATATATATATTACGCCTAATATTGAGTAGGTCCTTGCACTGGCCACCAAAACAGTAAGGACCTACAGTATGTGTTCTGACACTTTTCTATTGGAACCAGCATTGACCTCTTTCTCAAGCTCTTCTATTCAATCAGAACAATTTGGCCCTTCTCACAGTAGCTACAGTACATATTCAATATCTCAATGGTGGCTGGAAGTGCGTGGGATACATTAGGCTGCAACTGAAGCTTTTTTCCTGAAATTGATGTTTTGAAAGAAGAAAAAAGGGCAAATAGAATTTGAGTGACTTTGATAAGAGCTAAATTATGATGGCTAAAAAACTGGGTCAGAGCAGCTCCAAAGCTGCAGCTCTTGTTAGATGTATCTGGTCTGCAGGAGTCAGGACCTACCTAAAGCAGTCCAACAAAGGAAAACCAGTGAAATGGCGGCAGGGTCATGGGTGGCCAAGGCTCACTGATGTACATGGGGAGTGAAGGCTGGCCCATGTAGTCTTATCCAATAGAAGAGCTACTGTTGCTGAAAAGGTTAATGCTGGTTGTCATAGAATGGTGTCAGAACACACAATGCATCAGTTATAGTGGCCAAAGGGAGGGCCGACTCAATATTAGGCAGGTGGTCATAATGTCATAGCTGATTAATGAAAATATAAGACTTATTTTATACATTCTAGAACAATACAGATTTTTTTTTTAATTAGGTAACAAAAAGAACAGCAACAGTCAGTTGTTAGTTTAAGACACGAAGGTCAGATGTTCTGGAGTAGTTCTTGTAACAGTGTTGTCAAGTGCATTTATAAAACCCATCAAGCACGATGATGAAACTTGCTTTTATGAAGACCTTCCATGGAAAGCAAGACCGAAACATTACTTCTGCTGAGAAGGAGGAGAAGTTCATTTAGAGTTACCAGCCTCAGATATCACCAATTAACAAACAGCACATCAGATTATAGCCATTATGAAGGCTTTACAGATCTTAAGTAACAGACACAATAGCTCAATGCCAAGTGTCACATGATTTATTTATTTATTCACAGTTATACATTTTTGTTCTACTTAAGGTTTCGTCCTTCTGAGGTGTAATCCAAGAAAACATCTGTGTCAGAGGATTAAAAATAGAAGAACAAAAAAAACCTCGGATGCCTTCGTATAAGAGACTTAAGAGGCAGAGTGCGTCTATTTTAACTCCGGGAAATTGATTTGATGAAGGTCACAGTGTCATTTGGATTGGGATTCCTTTTAAGACGCCACGTTCTTCTGTGCTGCGAGACCTCAAAGCCATTAAGGATGTCTGGGGATGCGATCGGCCTCGATCGCGAAACATTTTCAACCTTCAAACATTTTTTGTTCATGACTCGATTATGGACGTCCCACTGACGGTGCCATCTCTCAATCCTATTTAAACTCAAACAATGTTAATTTTTTTTCTTCTTCCCGACATAAACGTTTAGCATGAGGAGAGCTTTTTTGGCTCGGTTTCCATCTAGATTATTTATATTGATCACCAATGAGATGAAGAGATGATGAATTTGGGGATTTTGAACTAAATCTTACAGCCCCAGGCAGAACATCTCTAAGTAGCGCATGGTACAGGATGCTAGAAAGTATCTGTTGTGTGGATTTACTGTACCTTGGCTTAGTTGTTTGTCAGAGCAGAAGCTGACAAGCTTTCATCTATGATTTGACCCCTAGCTAGGAGCTATCTTGTCTGATGCCAAGTGTTTAAATAGTTAAGGAAACACTAACAATCATTTAGGAGCTAGCTAATGATCTGAATCTGAACTAGCCAATACCATATACTGTACTTCCTAGTGTATCAGTGTACATCAGGTTTTCTTCCACCCTGCTTTCTAATATACAGGTGCACAAGTGTGTGAGAAACTGATTAGCACATGGGCATGACAACCTTCATCCCACACACTCACGCATTGTCTATACCAGGGGTAGGAAAGTTCTGCCCCACAGAGCAGCAGTCCTGCAGATTTCAGCTCAAACCTAAAAAAAACACAAACACCTGCTTGTAGCCTTAGTAATCCTGAAGACCTTGATTAGCTTGTTCATGTGTGTTTGATTAAGGTTGGAGTTGGACTAAACTCTGCAGGATTGCGGATCTCTAGGACCGAACTTGCCTCACCCTGGTCTATACCTACAGGACATCCGGAAAGTATTCCCAGTGCTTCACTTTTTTCACATTTTGCTATGTTACAGCCTTATTTCAAAATGGATTAAATGCATTATTATTTTCAAAATTCTATATAATACATAAGGTTTTGAGTGTCATGGCAAAGTTTGTGAATACTTTGACATGTACGTGTGATTTTTTATTTATTTTTATTTTTTATTTTTTATAAATTTGCACATACTGCTGCGAATACTTTTCGGATGCACTATGTACTGTACAAGGTAGCGGGAGCCCGGAGCCTATCTCAGGAGACTTAGTGTAGGAGATGCCAATCCACTGCAGGGCACACACATATACACACACCATAAGCAATTTGGGAGTGCCAATTAGCCTAACCTGCATATCCTTGGACTGTGGGATTAAACCAGAGTACCCAGGGAACATGCGAACTCCATGCACACAGACCCCGAGGTGGGAATTGAACTCAGACCCTGGAGGTACAAGGCGACAGTGCTAACCACTAAGCCACCATGCTACCGACTTTTTCCTAACACACATTTAAATGTAATAGTTTAGCTTAGTGACCGTGACACCCTGTTAGGGATTATATAACATAGATAGCTTTTCCCCCCCCATTTTTCCCCCTTCAAGCCTTTTTCTTCTCAGCTCCCTTAATTCTCACCTCATTCACCCTTTCCTGTAATTTGACTCCAGTTCTTTAGCATTGTCAGGTGCTTTTTTTTTTTTTTTTTTTTTAGGTACGAGTTCAAATAAGGTTTAGTTTACCTAAGAGATTCCTTTTCTTTGGCTGTTTTTCTCATCTTTGAGATTTACCCTCTGTGTGCATTCGTGTTGATCGCTAAATGCAAATGAGCATCGAATGCCAGTCACCTTTGATTTACCAGGGGCACGCAAGGGCAAAACTCTATAAAACGCAAAACTCACACAGATAAGGAAACATTCTGATCAGCCGTAACATTTAATCCATTGAGAGGTACAGTAAGGTGAATAATATTGATTGTCTTGTTACAATGGCTCCTGTCTGGGAGTGGGATATATTAAGCAGCAAATGAACAGTGGTGTAGTTGTTAGTGGTTAGCACTGTCTGTGACCTCACACCTTCTGGGTTAAGAGCTTGAGTCCTTGGGTGTGTGTTTGTGTGTGTGTGTGTGTGCGTGTGTGTGTGGAGTTTGCAGTTTCTCCCCACGCTTGGCGGGTTTCCTCTCACAGTCCTAAGACATGCCATTTCCAAAGGTTAGTGAGTGTGTATGTGTGCGTGAGCCCTGTGATGGATTGGCGTGATCTTGTCAAGGGTGTACCCTGCCTCATGTCCCGTGTCCCCTGGGATAGGCTCCAGGATTCCAGCGACCCTAAACAGGATGAACAGTACAGAGAATCCGCAAGTGTGAGGGAGACTGAACAGTCAGTTTACAAAGTCGATGTGTTGTAAGCGAGAAAAATAGGCAAGTGTAACAGAATGCGAGTGAGTCTGACAAGGGGTCAAGGCATCTTCAAACCAGCAGGAGTGTTGATTCATGTATTTTTCATCACGGCTGTGTATGCGCCGTGATGGAGAAGACGTGGCATCAGGATGCACTTTGGGAAGAAGAAGGCTAGCCAGCAGAAGCAATGTGATGCGCGGGTGTTCCCTAATGACGGCATTTATTTTGTTCGCATCGCTGTGTGGATGCAGAGACACAGCTGTTTTAGTTTTAGTGACACCCACGCAACTCCATCCAAGCCGAAGCAGAGCTAAAAATGAAAAATAGAAGAAAAAAAAAAAGATGACTAAATGGTGAAAGCGCACCTCTTAGGTGTACACTCACACTTCCTCGTTTTTAAAGTTACTCTTGTCCTAATGGAACGTTAAGTCTTTTTTTTCTGTACTAGGAAATACATTTTGCAACCTATAACAAAATATTAACAGTATTATGATTATTATGACAGTTTTGTATTGACTCCTTTCACAGGTTGATAATGAAGTGTGTATAAGTGTGTGTGTGTGTTTGTGTGTGCGTGTATTGCTAGCCAAATCAGGGCCATCTGCTTTGGGTGAGTGAACCTTAGCTGACTCTCTGTCGCCTCACTTTCCCACCGTCAGCTCTCGGCTACGAGATCGTAGTTGTCATGGAAACTGTGCAGAGAGAGAAAAAAAAAATCAGGAAAGGAAGAAAGAGACAGAGCGGGGATAAAGTTCTAAATTGCTGTACCAGTAAGCGTTGTGAACTAAATTGTGAACGTTGCTGATTCCCTGAGTATTTATTTATTTTTTTCTGCTGATCTTAGACTCCACTCGGGCACTCAGATGTGCGTTTGTGTTTTTGTGTGTGTGTGTATAAGAGACGTTTAACATTTCACTGTACAGTTCCACCTCAGTTGTATTCCTACTGTATTACTATTGGAGTTTCCAAGAAATTAACGTGTTTAACGTTTTGAGAACACACCCTTGCATGTAACGAGACCGTAACCGTTTCTTAAGCGCCAGCATTAATTCCCAAAGTGTGTCGAACGTCTCTCAAAGCAAGCCAGCCGTGTTTTACATCGCCTCTTACTCGGGCGCTCTTTGAAAGGTCGGCGAACCCTGAAATGGAATTTCTCTTTGGCGAAGACTTAAAGAGGCGTGTCCGATGAGATAGCGCCGTTTTGGAGCTTTTTATCCTGTCAGGAAGAAACGGAGTGTAATATCAGATGTGTAAGTCAGGGAGTAAAATCAATTCTAAACTTTACACTGGCTCTTTCAGGGAGAGAGAGAGAGAGAGAGAGGGGGAAAAAATCCTGAAACTCCAAATTCCGTTTGGAGATGAACTCTAATTCAATAGAGTGATCACCCAACATTCTTTTGGATCAGTAACAGGAAGAATTTTTCAGGAATTTAGTAACAAATTGTTCTAAATATCTTCTTACATTGCCCATAGACAATGTTAAATGTCTCAGAATTCTCTTTCCAACATCCCTCCCCTCTCCCTCCTCATTCCTCATATGGTAATACTTCCTATGGCTCACCGTTTGTTTCCGCAGAATCCTTTTGTTTCCTGGGATTTCAGTAGAAAATGTGAATGGCTTTGGTGTTGTATGTAGACACAGGAAATGGATTCATTCTTATATACCGCTTTTTCTGTAAATAAATCAGAGAAAACATTCAGACACCATTATGTGCATTTGTTTTGTTTGTTTGTGTGTGTGTGTGTGTGTGTGTGTTGAAGCGAGGTGGACACATCAAGAAAATCTTCCCTTATTTTAAACCTAACACAAACTAAAGCAAAATGGTTACTGATTTAATCTGTATGAGAGGGCCAGAAATTCACACCTACTTTCCACATTAGACACAATTGACGATTCCTCCACAGAGCTTTCAGTGGAGACTGCCTTTGTGATAGGCCTGCGTTTTCCGACAGCACTGATGATGCCACGTCTAAACAGTAATCTAATTCCATTCTCAGGTACGCCGTATCATTTTCAAGACGTTTTCCCTTGCACTTGGTTTGTACACGGTTCCCGAGGAAGAGAGCGTGGAACTCTTGTGTTCTCACTGATCAAAATGAACCAGACTTTGGGGTCAAGCGTTCGTGGAAATGATCCCAGGGCAATAATATGAAAATGCCCTACGACTCACCCTGTGTTCACAATCCTGAGTGCCAAAGTGATAGGTAATTGTTTGCTTTCCAAGCACACACTGACACAGAGCCAGAACACGGAGCTGCACAAATCCCCCGCGCGATAATCCTAGCACTCACTCCACGTCCAGAAAAGACAAACTTCAGAGCATCATCAGAGCATCATCAGCAACACTTTCCACTCTCTATGGAGTCTGAAATATCCGTACACTAGTGAAATTTTATTGAATTGATGCATCAAACATTTTCAAGCAGAGCAACTGCTGTCCCAGTTCGAGATAACATCTTCATCTCCCAGTGTTCCTCTCTCTGATCTTGTAGATGAAGATGTCATCTGGAACTAGGGGGAAAAAAACAAAGCAAAAGATCTATCTCATCCGTCAGTTACTAAATCCATTAATATTAGTCAGAATTCTCAACACACCTGAGCAGCCATGTGAACTGGATAAACCCACCCACATTTTGCATTCAACATCCAGCATCAATGTCTTTGATTTAGTTTGATTTAGTTTTTGATATACTGTAGTTTAAAAACAAAACAAAACAAGTGTGTCCTATGTTGCTCTGAACCATGCCTTCTCCTTTACTAAAACTGATAAGCAGTGAGGAGCACAGTCTTCATCTCCTTCGGCATTTTGCGGATGTTTTCAGTTGGGAACGCGAGGCACTTAATCCCTGCTGTGGTGTGAATGAACGCCTGTTTGTGCATCACCCAGAGGACCGTCACTTTTTTTTCTCAGTGTAAAAATATTCAATCTGTCTGATCGACTGTTTCCCCGAGGCATAGTTGGAACATTTCCATATAAAGGGCTGATGAAACCCCTGAGTGTTTCCTGAAATGCTGATGGAAGCAATGTTTTATATCAGACCAAAGCTTGTCGCTGGAGTGAAGCTGGAAAAAAAAAAGTGCTATTTATTTGGTTACAATTCTGATATAGCTTGGATAAATAACTACACGGTATACACTTTCTTATCCATTATACATTCTTTCTGAAAAAAAAAAAAAATACATGTAAACAGAATGTGACATTAGGGGAAAAAAGTCAAAGGGAGAAAAAGTCATGGCTTACGCCTCACAATCTGGAAACCTGAATGATCTGATAAATGATTCCAAAATGACTCTTTATTCGACTCTTTAAATGATTGTCTTGTTCAGACATTCGATTTCAAGTAAAATTGAACTGAAAGTGAAAGTGGCCCACATCACAGATACGGATCCTGTCCTTATCCTTGTCCACTTTACCCAGTCGACCAGGAAGCGGAGGAGAAGCGCAGCGTTCTCCGGATGTCAGATAATGATCTATTGATCGCCGTCACTGATTGCTTGAGTAGATTCATGAGCAAAGCCTGTCGGATCAGGAAGATATAGCGTTAAATCCGATAGATCTTCGTGTCGAAACATGATGCCAATTCCCCAAGGTCAGTTCAAGAGGAATTGGGTGAGGAGGAAAACTAATAGACTGCAATTACAAGAACATGTGAAGACCAGACTCAAGCTTGCAGCTGATCCTTATCTTCTGTGTGTGTTCAACATTACTGCTCTTTAGACAGATAATTGATTATCTAATATAAATGCACAACGTTGTTAGCATGCACATGTGTTTTGATTGGGACAGAGCTAGAGCATATTTGTAGACGGATAATAAATAGCATGAGCATGTATCCTTCGTAAAAAAAAAAAAAAATGTGTTACGGTTGTCATCAATAACTATAACTGTCTTCCCTTGCACTGCTTCTGGGATGCCTGTCATATTTTTAAGATAGAGAATATTAATACTGATCCTTCTTAATATTAATCAACATTAGACATAGTAGGTTATAATATGAAAAATGGAAAACCTGCCATTGCATACAGGAGATTTTTCAACAGCAACAAAAAAATTCCTTGCAGAAGGAGAATTTATAAGAATCCAAGTAGAACAATTTGTATCTTTTAAGATCAACCTGCAGGTGTCCCTACACCACACCACACCACACCACACCACACCACACATATGTATCAGTGAAGTAGACTGTCAATAGAGGTTTAATATGGTTACAAAAGTATTCGCTCACTGAGTGCAGTCAAGTTGGAACTGGTGTGAGGTTGTTTTTCAGGAGTTGGACTCTGCCCCGTACTTTCAGTGAAAGGAACTCCTAATGCTTGAGCATACCAAGACATTTTGGACTTTCATGCTCCCAACTTTGTGGGAACAGTTTGGGGATGGCCACGTCCTGTTCCAACATAACTGCGAACCAGTGCACTAAGCATGATACATAAAGACATGGATGAGTGAGTTTGGAACAACTTGGTTGGTCAGGCCTTCTCGTCAAACACTGAGACTGAGCATGGGAAGCGATTACCCACAATCCCACAGCTCAACTATTGGCTCAGTTGTGATCACTTGACGCTTGGCAGACCAAGCGTATATGTACTACTTGTATTTCGAGACCTTGCTTGTTTATCAAGATAAAATTAAGCGACGCCAAGTGTTTGCTACATCACAAGCACTGTGTGCCTAACAAGGGGGAGGGCCAATATAACTCACCTGGGTTGGAGGATCATCAAGGGACACCATATTTGCCCTATAAAAGGGCCTCTGATCTTCCACCTGGTGAGTAGAGAGTAGAGATTCTCTCCCATCACTGCAGACTCAACTACGCCTGAGTCAAATTCACCAAGAAGAAAGCTGCCAGCCTCCTGTTCTTGCACGTGCTAGTCTTTGCCTGCATCATGCAACCGGCTAAGTACGGCTTGTCTCACCTGCTCTGCACGCCCCCATATGCTACGAGGTATATTATGTTCTGATATTCAACAAATTTCTCTGCTGTTGATTTCCTGTAAATTATTTTTTAAAAAGCACTGAATTGATACACAAGCAATTTGTCCACTGACGTCAATCGATATTTATTAAATTATTTATAATGTTTCTTATTACAATGTCAGCAAACATTAAAAAGCCTTAATATATGGAAAGCCATGCATTTCCTGTTGTTTCCAGTCAGAAATTTACACATCATTTCTAAAGAAGCTACGCATATATCTCCTGAAACTATCAATTTAGCCTCTGCAGGGGGTTGAGCACATAATATGTGATGTGGGCAGCCTGCTTTTTATTAAAGCCTTGTGCCAGAATTAGACATCAAGTTATTCTCTACTGTGTACATTATTGTTTCAGTTAATTACTGTTAATTATACTGTTACTAAATAATTACTAAGTAGTATCCAAAAGTCCTGCGCCGAGAGTCTGTGTTGATATCAGAGCTTTTTTATCCTTCAAAGAAAACTTGTTTACTCCAAACTTACTCTAAATGTGTGAATAAGTGTGGTTGTGTGGTCAGGTTGACGACTTGAGGTTGTGAAAATGCTGCTAGGATGAGCAAAATTGCAAAATGTTTGAAAACTCATGAAACAATGAGTGTGATCTTGTGATGAGGTTTTGAGGAAATTGTGTAGGTTTGAAGAATTTTTATGAATGTGTAAAGGTGCATAGTTGATGAGTTGGTGAGGATGAGTTGGTGAGGTTGTTGTGAGGATGGCTGATGACATGAGGTTATGCAGATGGATTGTGCTTATGCTTGAGGCTGAGGGAAGTTGTGAGGTTTTAATAATGGTTTGATTGCAATAAGCAGAAGTTGTGAGGTTTTGAGTATGCACTAGTGCAATGGGTTGGAGAAGGTTATGAGCATTTAGGTTGTGAGGATGAGAGAACTATGAGATCGTAAGCATGTATGTCTTTGAGGGACAGTGCGAAGATTCGAGGTTATAAGGAAGAGCAATGTGTGAGGTTTTGAGGAAGCGTCAGTGCATGTGGTTGGAGGAAGTTGTGAAGATTAAGGTTGTGAGCAGAACTATGAGGTTGTATGAGTGTGTAAATGTATTTCTATGAGGGAAGGGATGAGATTGAAGGTTATGAGGAAATTGAGAGGATGATGACGGTGTGAGGTTGTGAGGATACATAAACATGCAAGATTTCGAGAATGGGGAAGGCATGAGAAGGTGAGGCCAGGATGCCTGAAGGAATGAGGACAGATGATTGTATGAGGTTGTGAGGAGGTTGCAGTAGCAAAGAAGCTTTGCCCATACCTCCTAGCAAGGTAAGGATAGTCCTCATTTTGTACGAGTCCTAACTTACTCCAGTATATTCAAATTTTTTACCAATGTAGGGCCACGGTTGCTCACCCTCAGTTTTAAAGAGAAAGAAAAAGACCTTTAAGAGTTGTTTTCTTGAAAGTGCAGTTAAGGGCATGTTTTATTTTAATAATGCTCAAGCAAAGTATAAAAACATCAAAATAGCACTTTGGTAGTGAAGTACATATAATTTTAAACCCTGATTTCAACCAGGAGTTACTGTAGGTAGCCAATGCAGTTCTTTGTTACGCATCTTTTTGCATTAAAGTTAAATTAAAGGCAGAACAATGATGCTGCAATTTTTGTGATATAATTGAGATAAAAGCTAATTACAATATTACAACGCAATCATTTTTATCGATCACATGCCTAGTCCATCTTTACTTAACAAATCATAAGTGAACGAATGGACAGCATGTGTGTTTTGTCTATACAATAGACTCCATACAATTTAATGAGTGTGTGTTAGTGGTCGCATGTGGCCTTTTAAGCGCGGTGCTTTAATCGAGTGTAATGAAATCTTCTGCTCAATCTGAGAGGGCCGCAACGGAGACGCAGCGTGGCCACAAACAGTTTAATAGCCTCGCCAATTTTCCCTCCTCCACACAGCAGCGGGGAGAGAAAGAGAGAGGCGTAATTCATTGAGTGCTTTTGTTACACACGCATACACACTCGCACACACTGTAATGGTGCGCTTCCTTCTCTACTTATTCCTTACTGAAAACACACTCCTACGTGAGGCGAAAGGGGGAGATACGTGGAAACTGTTCTTGCTTCAGCACACACTTAATAATAACACCAAGCCTTGTCATCTTTAGAACGGAACAACCGCACTGATGCTATCGATCTTACCAAAAATAAAAAATAAAATAAAAAGATTGATACATATAAAGACCAGTTTGCATTGAGCTACAGCATGCTAAAGATCTTTATCATTGTTCTAGCACAAATGTGTATGTGTGTGTGTGTGTGTGTGTGTGTGTGTGTTTGGGGGGGTGGGGGGGTTG
>JAQMYG010000010.1:17904980-17917314 GCA_030014215.1 Clariallabes teugelsi
TTAAAAATCCTACAATGTGATTTTCTGGATTTCTTTTCTTATTTTGTCTCTCATAGTTGAGGTATACCTATGATGAAAATTACAGACCTCTCTCATCTTTTTAAGTGGTAGGATTTGTACATTTGGTGGCTGACTAAATACTTTTCTGCCACACTGTATAGTCAAGAAATAATTATGTATGGAGGGAGACGGACAGATTTCATATGTGCAACTTATACTGTATTGCCACCAATATACAGTATGTACAAAAATGCCAAAAAGCCACAAAAAAAAAATCCTTACTGTTTCTACAAGATTTAAGAACATAAGTTGCAGCCAGGTGTTGCTAATTATCATCCCTTGATTAAGTGATGATCAGCACATGTGCAGACCTCTATAAATGCAGACGTTTTAGCAGTTTGCTGGTCTGGAGTATTCAGGTTTGTGTCTTAGAGAGGTAATTGTTACTGCACATCGATCTGGAATGACTTACGAATCCAATTCCAAAAATCTGCAATTCAATGTTCTACAGTGAGAAGAAATATTTAAAAAATGGAAAGCATTTAAGAATGTTGCCAATTTTCCTAGAATTTGAGGCACCTGCACATTCACTTCAAGGTCCAAAAAAAAAAGAAAGAAAGAAAAAAAATATATATGCTTAATACTACTGTAAAAGCACAATGGTGGAGCAGCGATGATTTGTCTCTGTTTTGCAGCCTGTAACCTGGGCACCTTGCGGTCATTGAATTGACCATGAACTCCTCTGCATACCAGCGTATTCTAGAGGCAAATGTGAGGCCCTGTGTCCAACAACTAAAACTTCATCAAAATTAGGTCATGCAACAGGACAATGATGTGAACACACCTGTAAATATACATCAGAATTACTGTAAAATAAAATAATCAAGGTTTTGGAATGGCCTAGTCAAAGTCAAGACCTCAACCTCAATGGATCAAAATTCCTCCATAACGATGTGAGAGACTGATAAAGTCATACAAGAAGCAATTACTTTTATTTATTTATATATAAGATATTTCTGCTAAAGGTGGATCTACAAGTTATAAAATCAGGGGGTGATTTTCATATTGGCCACATTTTATATATATATATTTTTTGCTTTTGGCTTCATTTTTGTTTGAAGCCTATTATAGATATAAAAAGTAGGAAAACAAAAACCTAGAATTCAATCGAAGAAAATGTTATCAATTATTCTGTTTACACATACACACACGTATGTACATGCTTGCTCTCTCTCTGTCTCTCTCTCTCACTCACTCACACACACACACACACACACACACACACACACATGGCTGCATTAAAAAACTTTCCTTTATGCTGGGATTATTTTAGAGTCAGCAGGAGTGTGTGTGTGTGTGTGTGTGTGTGTGTGTGTGTGTGTGTGTGTGTGTGATCTCTCAAACCAGAATGAATAGAAATATTCATATCCTCTCATACATGAGGTTCTACATGTTGGAACTTGGTAGTGAGCTAATCTTTTAGAGATGAATATAAACTGTTTGATTTATAAATCTATGGATAAACATAATTTTTTTTAACTTGTCCATTATTTTTAAATAAATCATATGCAAAAGAAATCCAATCAATGCGTTGTTCCTGCCTTTATGGTTCCTGTCCCCATGTGTTCTACTTTCTTGGATCCTGCCACTGTTGTTTTTCATCTCTGTAATTCCTGACCTTAAGGCTGCTGCCTCCATGGTTACTACCCTCATGATTTCTGCCCCCATGCTTCCAGCCTCTGTGATTCTGGTGCTTATGGTTTCTGTCCCTGTGCATCCTGTCCACATGATTCCTGGCTTTCTGGTTCCTG
Organism: Clariallabes teugelsi; assembly: GCA_030014215.1. Classification (NCBI taxonomy): domain Eukaryota; kingdom Metazoa; phylum Chordata; class Actinopteri; order Siluriformes; family Clariidae; genus Clariallabes; species Clariallabes teugelsi. The sequence continues at coordinate 17,906,792 of JAQMYG010000010.1, forward strand.
CCGCCACAGCTCTTGCCTCTGTTTCTGCCTTCATGGCTATTGCTTCATCCTGACCCCAAGTTTGCTGCCTCCATGGTTCCTGCTTTCTTGGTTTCTGCCTTTATAGTTCTTGCCTCCATGCTTCTTCCATCATGGTTGATCCCTCCATTGTTCTTGCTTCTCTGATTCCCTTCCTCATAGCTCCTTTTTCTGCGGTTGTTGCTTCTAATGTTCTTGCTCTCATGATTTCAGCATGTATGAATTCTCCCTGCATGGTTCCTGACTCCACAGATTTCGCCTGCACAGTTCCTCCCCTGATGGTTCCTGCCTCCATATTTCTTGCATTATTCATGGTTTCTATTTTCTGTGTTTCATGCACTCCTCTTTTGGTCAATCCAGCATCTACAATGTTGCCTCGCCAAAAAGGATTTTCTGGCCTCCGGTTATAAAACAGGATTGGGTGGGAGTTGGCAGGCCCGAGCTAAATCTGTTATCGCTCAGCGAGAGATAAGAACCAAATCTAATCAGAGAGACAGAGAGAGAGCGAGAGGATACTGAAAGCTTTCGGCTATTCCTTTAGCTCATTTTCTAGCCTTAATGTTGATGGTTAATGTTTAAAACTGTTCTTTCGGACTCAGTGAGAAATGGCGGAGGTGGAGAAGGTGGAGGTGGAAGCAGGTTTCAGAATCAATTTTGTCTAGTGTCAGGTTTCTGTTTGGAGAACCGACAAGAGAATAAAAGAAACACGAAAATACAAGAAGATCAAGGAGAAGCTCAGTGTGAGATCCGGACAGGGAAAAAACATCAAATTCTTTCCAGTGAAGAAGAATCAAGCTTGAAGATTATTATTAGGCTGAAGGATAAACCCAATGAGATATGGTGGAGCAATCTTTATTATAAATGGAGTCACATGATCAGTGTATCATGTAGATAGTAGATAGATTATAATTTTTTTTAATGGCAGAATTTTGTGCATAATTTCACACCTAACATTTGTTCTTTATGTCTTATCCATTGTCTGTTAAAACATTTCAGCATAGTTTTTTTTTTTTAATAATTACTTAAAAAGACAACAAAATTAATACACAACTTTTAAAGGTTTCTTAGAATTTTTCACAGTCCAAGCTTGACCCTCATGTTGTGTTCATTTGTGGGTCATACTCATAATGTTCTCGGTCACCGGTGACCGGATAATTTTATTTCATTATAAATCCACAAAAGTACAGATATTATCACCTAATGTTGTATTAGATCTTTTGATCAACTCCAGCTCTTGTAAACATTACAAGTTTTAAACTTGTATTTGCTGTGTAGGTCCTGCAGGCCTCATTTACCCCTGAGCTCATACCACTTATTATTTTAGGGAAATTAACATTATATAGATGTTATTTAGACTATAACATATAGCAAGACAAAACCTATTGTACTATTTATCACAGAGTACTTCATTGAAATGTTTATCAAAGTCACTTTATTGAAACAAGTTACATTTTTTTGAACGGTGGCACAAAATATCAACTTTTGTATTCCCAGTCAAAACTGACCGGTATGATATATTGAAACCAAAAGCCCAAATGTATACAGGGAAAACTATATTACAAATATAATGCTTGACCCATACATTTAGGCATTTTGGCAGACGCTCTTATCCAGAGCGACTTACATTTTTATCTCATTACACATCTGAGCAGTTGAGGGTTAAGGGCCTAACAGTGGCAACTTGGTGGTTGTGGGGTTTGAACCTGGGATCTTCCGAACCGTAGTCCAATGCCGTAGTCCAATGCCTTAACCACTGAGCTAGCCCTGGCTTCTCTCCCATACACTGTATGACCATATTTACAATTTTAAAGCCCTAATGTAATCCCTGAAATTTATTTTATTTTTTTTAATTCTCCTGATTTTTCAGGAACACCTTCAGCCGGTTTGTCTGTGTACACTTGCATGTTCCAGCCATGACATGTCTTTACATCGCATGCTGCCCATATCTTTACACCATTCTAAGATGGTTTGTTTTGGGATATACTGCTTAAAGCCAATGAGATGCTCATCAACAGTGATGTCAGGTCCTGGTTTGTGGCAGGTGCTCCACCCACTTCTGCCAAACTTCCCAACTTGTCTCATTGTCTGCGGGCTGCCCTTGTCATCAAACAATTCATATGTAATAGGATGTGGAAAGTCTGCAAAGACATTGTTACGTGAAAAATTGTTTGACCAGTGTCCTCATCTCATAAGCTGGACACAGATTTGTTGCAGGATCTGTAGACACCACACAAATACCCCACACCTGAACAGGCTTCAATATTCACCAGGTTGACCTCTTTCCAGGAGTTTCCATAAACCCTTCTCCCTCCAGGTTTGTCATGTTCATGACAATGGTTACAATGGGGCTCGTGAGGAAAAGATGAAAACAGGACTTAATATCATCCACTCGGGATATGGCATATAGGGTTAGGGTTAGGTTCCATTTTTGGACCCAAAGGAGACCACAACTTCAACTTCACAACTTCTTCCTCCTCAGGGAGTGTAAGAGTCTTCCTCCTCAGGTAATACTCTATGTCATCCTCAACCTCTGACTCTTCCTCCTCTAAACCCTTGTCACAGTCAACCTGGCTTCTCTCCTCCTGATCACTGTCATTGTCAAATATAATTCCACAGCTTCATGTGCCGTCAATCTCTTGGCCATCGTGCTGCTAAAGACTGAACTGTGAGTCAGGCCTCAAAAAGCTTTATACTGTATACCAGAGCTGCAAAAATGTTGTGTGATTGAAACAATGTTTGGTTGCAGTTTGGTTTGTGGTAAAAATTTCTTTGTCGATAGGTTCCCATGCAGGTTGCCATGAAAGCCAAAAAGGGGCATAAGCAGGGTGTGTGTGTGTGTGTGTGTGTGTGTGTGTGTGTGTCTGCGTGGTGTGGGAGAGGAGTGTAAAAATGTGCTTGTACTCACATTTTTTACACTAATTATAGTCTTACCCATTCATTTCCAATGACCGGTCATTTTTGAACGGGAACACCATGAGTGTATAAAAGTTCCATAAAATACACAAATTTTTATAAAAATATTTCTAATTTATTTTGTGTGTTCAAATGTCATGTGTGAACAAAGTCATTGAACCTCACGAGAAATGATAAAAATTTATTACATTATTTTTAGAGAGGAAACATGTAAATCGGTCAGATTCGACCGGAATACAGGGTTAAGTGTAATTTTCTACATACAACAGAAAGAAAAAGCCGATTGGTTATTTGAAAATAGCTAATGGTCTTTCACTTAAGCTCATTATAAAAGCAAAACCATATGCTATATGGTTTAAACATTGAATCCATGACAAGATCCTTATCAGAATTCAAAATGATGAAATGAAGAAAAACACAGACATTACACCTCAGTTGAAGGATTAAAATATAGCTTGTATTTTTTTATTAAAAAAAAAAATAATAATAATAAAATATCCTTATGTTTTGTCTGTATCTATACAGATAAAACATAAGGATCATTTAAATGGTTAACACTTTTTTTTAACTAGACGCCTGTTTGCAACTATTAGTTATAATATTCTCTATAGAATCTTTAGCTTTTTCATAGTAAAAAAAAAATGTGGAACCCATAAATTTATTCTCAATTTGTCCCAAAAATGTTAATATTGTACATTTAAAAAATAAATTATAAAGTGAAACTCTTACATTTTAGATTTATTACCCATAAAGTAATATATTTTAGGTCTTTTTTTGTTTTAATTTGCATGATTATGGCTTACTTATTAAAACAATTAAAAACAAATTCAGAATCTCAAAATATTAGAATATATTATTTTGGGTTGCCCACAAGATTATCAACACTCTCCACACTCAGTGTAGGCCACAGATGGTCAGTGCTAAAAAGGCTGGCTTCTCATGGAAAGTTGAGAAGGGAAAGGAAAAGGTAAGTAGGAAAAGGCAGGAGGGATGACCACAGCTTCAAGAAGATTGTCAAGCAAAACCAATTCAAGAAGAATTCTCTTATATTGTCAAGAAGAATATGAAAAACATCTGACCCAACAATACAGAAGTGCTGAAGGCTGCTATCAAAGCAACCTGGTCTTTCATAAAGCCTCAGAAGTACCGCAGGCTTTGCCATCCATAAATGAACAGAATGACCATTTCTTTATTGTAAATATATTTTTTCATTAATCTTAGGAAATATTCTAATTTGTTCCAATACTGCATTCTTGTATTTCACTAAGCTGCAAGCCATAATCATCAAAATGAAAGAAACAGGGGCTTGAAACATTTCACTTGGCATTAAGTTTGAAAATTATAATCGAGGTTTCTTCTAAGGTTAATAACTATACAGTATACTTTCAAACAGAGTTACACTTTGACCTCTTCTAAAATGGCAAACTAGGGTTTCCTCAAAAAAAAAAAAAAACTTTTGTCTTTCTGCAGCCGAGGTTCTTGGATTTTTATGTCATCATCTATGTGTAAAATAATGGAAACCAACAACCTGTGTATGATTCACATCCTGCAGGATTGATTCAGAGTCCAGTAGATTTTTTAATCATGCCGCACTCAAATGCTGTGTTATTACATGTGGGGAAAATACACAAAAGAACAAATTTGATCATTTTTTTAAATTAGAATTCTTTTAAGCCATAATAAAAATATTCTATAGTAAAAGTGAAAATTATATTAACTTTGAGAAGGTTATCTTGTGTGTGTGTGTGTGTGTGTGTGTGTGTGTGTGTGTGTGTGTGTGTGTGTGTGTGTACATGTGCGTGTGCATGAAACAGATTTCCGGGGAAGTCGACAGAGACTCCGAGATTAGTAACAGGTCCGTTGAGCATATGGCATACCCAGAGGATACACACTCCTCTGCCATGTTTCTGACGATAAATGTGCCTGCTAGCACAGCTAAATCTTCTTCATGCCTGTGTGTGTGTGTGTGTGTGTGTGTGTGTGTGTGTGTGTGTGTGTGTGTATGTATATGTGTGTGAGAGAGAGAGATGAATATTTAAAGTACAAGCTTGCATGACTGATGTTTAATTTTTAACTTCACCCGGCTGCGATCAGTTCTCCAGAGAGAATTATTTACAGACAAACCGCATACTGAAACCGCCTCATCGGCCGGATTTCTGTTAGCGCTTAGCAAGTGGATGATAATTAAATGCTAACAGTAGGGGAAGAGGGAAAAGTAGAAGCCTGCATGCTGTATTCATTAGTGTTGAATTTGTGCCTCTTTCTGCCATATTCTGTCATTCTTAGCCTTCCTGATTTGCATGCATGTTCCCAACACAAGTGGACCAAATATTGAGTCTTGTGGGACACCACTGGTGTTCCTGTTTCTAAAAGCCTCTATTTTTTTGTTTGTTTGGTTTTGTTATGAATTGCTGTAATGCTTGCAGCTCTATTGGGATACAAATGTTTATTTATTTTTTTTTCTAAAAGGGAAAACACTGAACTAGTATACTAATGGTTCCTGCATTCCTTAAAAAAAAAAAAAAAGAACACGTTCAGCATGAATCCATTTTTAGCATTTCTAACTTTCTAATAGACATTAATAGACAGTAATATTTTCTAATCGGAAACCCTTTGAGTATATTTTTAAGCTCTACATTAAACTTTTAAAACCTGTAAAAAATTTACAAATGTTCTACAGCTCCTCTGATTGTGTGTGTGTGTGTGTGTGTGTGTGTGTGTGTGTGTGTATATATATACTTAAAAAAAAAAAAAAAAGATTTTCCTCAGAGGAACTAATGAACCAAAAATGTATTTTAAGAATTGCAATTTAAATTTTAAGTCTTTTTTTAACCAAGCACTACACATATTGAATGTACAGTTTACAATATGTGAAAAAATGACGTGTTTGTTTCAGCATGTACAGTATATAATGTCATTGCCATAGCAAATGACACCTCTGGCTTTTTAATTAATTAATTAATTATATATATATTTTTTATTTCCCACTGTCTTCTAACATAAGGGAAATCTATGTGTGGTTGTATAATACAGATAAAGACATAATGTTTTTTTTTTTTTTAATAACATATATGCTTATCTGCATTCTCTCTCTCTCTGCTCTCTCCATCCTCCCTGTCTCTCTCTCGCTTGATAACCTGAGTAATTACACGCCTTGTTTTCCCACTGTGATTAATTATATCTGTTTAAAGCAGGGATTTCTTATTTTAGAGTCTCCTCATACACACACACACACACATGCACAAAAAGAGGGGGAGAAAAGAGGGGGAGAGAGAGAGAGAGAGAGAGAATGGAAAAGAAAGGAAACAAGTGAAAGAGAAATAAAAACAGAGGCAAAAAGGATAAAGCAAAACAAAAAAAAGGAGTGTGTGAGTAAGGGATAAAAAGGAAAAAAAACTAATGAAATAGTGACAAGTTTAAGAAAGAAACTGGTAAACGGTAAACATAAATAGATAAAATCAAGAAAAAAACATAAGCAGATAGGAAAAACGTATGCAAAGAAATGACACAAAACAAAAAGGATATGGTGATGTGAAAACAAGAACAATGAAAAAGAAAGTCAAAAGAAGAAAAAGACAGATCAATGAAATAATCAAACAAAAGAACCAGAAATGGATGGGGTTAAATAAAAGCAGAGCGACAAAAACATGCAGGAGATAAAGAGATGTGAAAAAGTGAAAGAGAGAGAGAGAGAGAGAGAGAGAGAGAGAGAGAGAATGCAGATAAGCATATCTATTATAAACATATTCTAAACAGAGAGATAGGGAAGGGAGGATGACAATGAAAAGGATGTGAAAAAAGTGGATGCGTAGACTAAAGTCATAGATTTTTAAATGTTTGAAAGAGAAGTGCAGATTTTTTTTTTTTAAATAGGGAATCATGTTTTCAGGGTAAAATTTTCTCTTTTTTTCCTACCATGTACTCATTTATATTTTGCTCTAAGTGGATATAATAAATATATAAATACACTACAAATCAGGGTAAATTGGAGTTTATAAATAACAGTAAGAAATAACAGTAAGAAAACTATAACATTAAAAGCACTGGCAGGGAAAGTGAATAACATTGATTATCTCGTTACAGTGGCACCTGTCAAAGAGTGGGATATATTAGACAGCAAGTGAACAGTCAGTTCTCAATATTGATGGGTTTCAAACAGAAAAAAGCATTTCAATGACTTTGACAAGAGCCTATTTGAGATAATTAGGAAACTGGGTCAGAACATTTCCAAAATGGCAGGTCTTGTAGAATGTTACCAGTATGCAGTGGTTTACAGTAGTTCCTATCAATAGTGGTCCTAGGTGCCCAAGGCTAATTGTCGGGAGAGAAATCTATCCTGTCTGGTCTGATCCTGCAGAAAAGCTTCTCAAACTGCTGAAAAACATAATGCTGGCTATGATTAATGAGAAAGATTTCAGAACACACCAGGCATCACAGTTTGTTTCCTATGGGGCTGCATAGTTGCAGATACATCAGAGTGCCCATGCTGACCCATGTCCACCACAAAAAGTGCATAAAATGTCCATGTGAGCATCAGAACTGAACCATGAAGCAATGGAAGAAGGTGGAGTGGTCTGATTCATTCCTTTACAACATGTCGACAATTTGGGGAAGAGATGGCCCCAGGCTGAAGATAACCTATCAGTGTGCTGCTCTGGGAAATCTTGGGTCCTGCATTCATCTGAATGTTATTTTGACATGTCCCACCTGCCGAAACAATGGTACTGACCAAGTATACCCCGTCACAACAAAATATTTCCTAATTGCAGTGGCCTCTTTCAATAGGATGAAGCATCATTTCACACTGCAAACATTTTTAATGAATATTGTAAATCACAAGACAAGTTGAATGTTTCACCTTGCAACCTATAACTTAAAGGATCATTTTCATACCAGAAACCACCCCAAGCATTGTGAATCCATGCCTTAATGGGGCAGAGCTATTTTGGTAGCATAAGAGGACCTACACAATATTACACAGGTGGTTTTAATGTTATTGCTATCGATTTATAATACATAGGAAATAAAATAAAAAAATGCAACTGTGTCCTTGAGAACCAAAAGTACAAATATGATTGTAAGCTTGATAGAATCTGTTGAAACTTGGTTTATACAAGGGACAGTATGTTGGGACTCCTGGCCAATGGTGTATGGTGCCTTTAGAGAACTCCCCTTGGCGAACCCCACCAAAATCAACAACAACAAAAAAAAACAGAAAAAGAGCGAAAGAAAGAAAGAAAGAAACAAAGAAAGAAAAAACATTTGCTTTAACTTTGCTCTAATGTTTTATTTAGACATTTTGAACAACACAAATAAATAATCATTAACTAAGCAAGATGCCGCCCTGGGTGGCTCTCCAGGTCGCCCATATCTCATTCCGCCCATGGCTCTGACAGCTATTTCCATTTAAGAGCAGCATAAAAGCTGATGTAGTCTAATCCTTGTAATAATTTGTGGACAAGAAAAAGTACTGTGAAGTCAGTTCTGTTGGGATTTAGGAATTGCCATGATGTATTATTTTTTGGGAACTTTAAATCAGGAGGCTAATATAGGTGTCATCGCTGCTAGCAATAAATGCATTTGTGACTTCCTTTTGGTTTTGTTGTCACAGGAATGCTCTGATCTGTAATATATGAATCCTTTAAAACTGCAATTCCACAGTTCTATAGTATTCAGGTTACTCAGGTTGTATTTTGCTCTTTTGCCAAACTTCTGTGGTGTACAAATTATGTAGTAGATGTGCCTAAACTTCCCTCCCAATATATATATTAGTACAGGTACTGGACGCCTCTGCCCCAAGGGCGCGAATCGAGGATCCGACGTATGGTGTAGGCGGGACCACCGTCGATGATCCGGGAAGGAGGGGCAGGGTGGGGGGGGGGTTGGGATGTGGAACCTTGGGAAAGGTAGGGAAGGGTTTAAGTTGGGAGGTGGATCTGGAGCGCCGCAGGCAGCTGGAACCGGTAGGTGACAGGATTTATCCGGAGGGTGATGCGGTAGAGGCCGATGAATCTAAGTGAGAGTTTTCGTGACTCAGTGTGAAGGTGGAGATTTCTGGTTGAGAGCCATACCTTATCACCTACATTGTACAATCATCCCGGTGGGTGTCGACGGCGATGCTGGGTGGCGTAGCGGGCGTTAGCTTGCTGGACACCTGCGGGCCAACTATTGGGCTGTCATCAACCTCCAGTTCTTGGTGATTGAACATCGAAGGTTGGAAACCATGGCATACCTCAAATGGGCTCAGATTCGTGGCGGACGAGACATGGCGGTTGTGGGAAAGTTCTGCCCAGATGAGGTAGCGAGCCCAGGAGCGCTGGCGATCGGCGATGAAGCATCTCAGATAGCGCTCCAGTTGTTGGTTGGTCCGCTCCATCTGACCATTAGTCTGAGGGTGGTATCCAGATGACAGACTGCAGGTGGAATTGATCAGATGGCAGAAGGCCTTCCAGAACCGAGCAGTGAACTGGGGCCCCCTGTCCGAGACGATGTCCTTTGGGAACCCATGCAGACAGACTACATGCTCTAATATCAGCTTGGCTGGGTTTTTGGCTAATAGGAGTCCGGCGAGGGCCATCAGGTGCACGGCCTTGGAGATGGTGTTTTTCCCCTCGGAGACTGGCAGGCCCGTGATGAAGTCGACGGCAATATGCGTCCAGATGAGGAACTGGGAGTGGCTGGAGTTCCCCTGGCGTTGGCTGATTGGTGTGTTTTGCCCTGGCGCACACTGGGCAAGCCTGGATGAACTCGTTGACGTCCTTCGCGATGGATGCCCACCAGAAGTCGCGTTGGATGAATTGAAGGGTGCGGCGCATGCCCGGATGTCCTGAGAGTGGAGATGAGTGGCCCCAATGAAGGACTTCCGCTCTCATGGGGTTGGGCACGTAGAGTCGTCCAAGTGGCACCCCTGCCGGTTTGGTCTCTGCGGCCTGCGCCTGGCGAACCCTCGTTTCCAAATCCCAATGGAGTGGTGCGATGATTCTTGATGGTGGAAGGACAGGCGCGTGGTCCGTCCGGGGGACGTCTTCCTCGTGCTGATGGGAGAGGGCGTCAGGGTGTTTTTGGACCCCGGACGGTATGAGAGGTGGAAGTTGTAATGTTCAAAGAACAGGGTCCACCGCGCCTGTCTTGGGTTGAGCTGTTTCAGGTTTCGAATGGTGATCAGGTTTTGGTGATCAGTCCAGACGATGAATGGCTCCCTGGCGCCCTGGAGCCAGTGACGCCACTCCTCCAAAGCCCACTTTATGGCCTGCAGCTCGCGGTCCCCTACCCAGTAGAAGAAACTACATGGGTGTAGTTTCTGGTCTGGACCTCGCTGACAGAGAACAGCCCCAGTGCCCACATCTTAGGTGTCCACCTCCACAACGAATGGCTTGTTTGCGTCTGGATGGAGGAGAATTGGAGCAGTGGTGAAGTTGAAGTTTATTGAAGGTGGAGATGGCAGCAGGGTTGAGGGTGAAGTGATGAGATAACGGATGGGTGAGGGCAGTTAAGGGTGCTGCAACCGTACTGTATTCCCGGATAAAGCGACGATAGAAATTCGCAAACCCGAGAAACCGTTGAAGTTGCTTGAGGGTCTTGGGTAGGGGCCA
>JAQMYG010000010.1:17925290-17945283 GCA_030014215.1 Clariallabes teugelsi
ATTTGGCGTGTTTGATACACACATGCTTCACAACCGGCAACATGACAAGATGTTCCCATAGCGTTTTCACGCAGCATTTAAAAGTTTAAAAGTGTTAACTCACCAATATGGCGGAGTTTGTTAGGAGATCTGTGCCTCCGTGTGATAGATCTCTTTCGGAGCGCGATCTCCACACTTTTTGTTTCGAGTGCTTCGCGGCGCATTCCTGGGGCGCACGTGCAGATCTGGCAGACGCGCATGAGATGGAATTCCCCCTTTCTCTCGCGCTCTCGCCGGATCAGGATGTTTTTCCGTCCACTTCTCAAGCGCGCCTCGGCGCTTCTTGTGAATGGGCAGGAGTGACAAGTGCTCAAATCTAGATGACAGGTTTCTGTCAGGTGCCCGGGGGGAGGAGCCTCAGCAACGCTCTCTCTCTCTCCCTTTTTTTTTTGGTGACCTCCATGACAAGTTGACTGTTTCATGTAATAAGCCTTATTCATCCCGTCTTTTTTGTGCCATCAACTTCGATTTATTCAGATATCATTGATGCGAAGGTGCGGGATTATATGGTGACGCTCCAGATAGAAGAGATGCTTGCAAGCTATCTCTCTCCTGGGACATCATCCTCCCTGAAAAAGCCCACAGTCCCCACCAAGCCGTGTAGACTGACATCTTCCCTGGTGGGGAAAAGCATTCAGGCAGCGGGTCAGGCTGGTGCTCCACTGCACATCGTGGCGGTTTTGCAGGCTTACCAGGTTGACCTGCTGAAAGACTTGAGCACTGGCGGGGCTGTTGATGAAAGGGCGTTTCTGGAACTACGCCGAGCCACAGACCTGTCTTTTCGTGCAACCAAGCAGACGGCCCGTGCTATCGGCTGTTCTATGGCTGCCATGGTGTCCGCGGAGAGTCACTTGTGGCTAAATCTCACGGGCATCAAGGATAAGGATCATGCATTCCTCCTTGATGCCCCCATCTCGCCTTTCGGCCTGTTTGGCGACGATGTTAATTCCGTCGCCACTAGGTTTTGGGAGGCGAGATTATATGGACAGGCCTTCGGGAAATTTTTTCCCCGCCGTGCTCAAGAGTCAGGACTGTCGGCCACCCAGTCCCGACCAGGTCTGACGCTTGCGAGGCGAGAAGCGCAGAAGGAGAGCGTTAGTAGCCGGGCACCCCCCCGTAAGGACTGGGGTACGGCTCGCCACCCCTCACAGGCTGCCTCTAAAAGATCAGATCGCCGCACCGTCTTCTTTTCAAAGAAGAAGTCCTGAAGGCTTATGCACCCAGGACCGTGGGGGCACCCCCTTGTAAAGACTGGGGTACGGCTCGCCGCACTTCGCAATCCGCCTCAAAGAGGTCGGACCGGCATACTGTCTTCTTCACTAGAAGAACTCCTGAGGCACATGCACCCAGGACTGTGGGAATGGCTCCCCCCGGGGAGGGGCGCCTAGAATTCCTTTTGAGAATAAAGTGTTCTCCCTGTCACCCACAGGAGGTCGGTGTTTAAGCCTGCCACCACTGGTGTTTCAGGGAACAAGATGTTAGTTGTTCGGTCACTTCCTGCCAGGTTTCAGGATGCCGAACATCTAACACCCCCCCCCCCCAACCCCAAGTTTGCACATCGCCCTCGGCGTTTCAACAGCGTGGTCTCCACTTCCGTGAAACCGGAAAGGGCGCATCTGCTGACTCTGGAATTGCAGACTTTGCTGGGGAAAGGGGCCATAGAACATATTCCCCTCCCAGACAGAGAGTCAGGCTGCTACAGTCAGTTTTTCTTGGTTTCAAGAAAGACGGTGGGGCTGTGTCCAATTTTAGATCTTCGGGGGCTGAACCGCTATCTCAGAAAGTACAGGTTAAAAAATTTGACTGTTAAAATGATTGTTTCTCAAATCCAACCAGAGGATTAGTTTGTGACAATCAACCTGAAGGATGCATATTTTCATATAGAAATATTGTCACAACACAGGAAGTTCCTGAGGTTTGCTTTCAGGGGCAAAGCCTACCAGTATCGGGTCCTTTCATTTGGCCTAGCTCTGTCACCCGCACATATACAAAATGCATGGATGCAGTCCTTTACGACTCCAAGGCATCCGTATTTTGAATTAATACGGGGCCCAACTGGCTGACAACTGGCTGATTCTGGCTCAGTCTCAGAAGCTAGGCATGTCGTCCTAGCTCATCTTGATTCTTTAGGATTGAGACTCAACGCCACAAAAAAAAGCGTTCTCTTTCCTGCTCAGAACACAACATATTTGGGTGTCACGTGGGATTCAATCGCAATGCGGGAACAGCTGTCTCCTGTGCATGTCGAATCCATTTTCAACACCCCGAAGTAATCAAGCTAGGCCAGAAAGTGACTGTTCATCACTTTCAGAGATTTTTAGGTCTCATGGCAGCTGTGTCTACGGTGATACCTTTGGGCCTTCTGCACATGAGATTGTCTCAGACGCAGGGGACAATATTTCATCCCCGGCCCGAACTCTGGACCCTTCACGCCACTAGAAGAACTTGTGCCCTCAAATGGAGTGTATTTGAAAGTTGGTGCATGGTAAAACATGTAGACCCAGTCCACTGCCGAATTGTTTCAGTGCTGGAGTTTCTGCAAGAAAAATTCTCCTCGGGCTTATGCCCTAGTACCCTCAGTACATACGTAGCTGCTATTTTGGCTTGTCATGTTCTGACTGATGGGGTTTCTGTGAGAAAGCACCCTTTAGTTGCCCGTATATTCGTGGAGCTAAACGGTTGAGGCCGTCTCATTAGAGCAACGGTCCCTTCTTGGGACTTAGCGATTATGTTCGAAGGTCTGATTGACACCCCTTTCAAACCACTAGTCAGCGCCTGCCGGCTTCTGACCCTTAAGATGGTTTTTCTTATGGTTACTTCTTTCAAGAGAATTGGAGATCTCCCCATCCTGCCTAGACTTTGCCCCTGGGCTAGTCAAAGCTATTCTGCATCCTTACCCAAACTATCTTCCGGAAGTTTCATTCTCGACCATGCACCCAGTTTTCCTCAAAGCCTTCTGTCCCCCGCCTTTTACATCTCCGGAGCAGGAAAGGTTTCACTTACTGTGTTCAGTACGCGCTCTTCAGATTTACATCCACTGCACTAGCCAGTGGCGTAAGTCAGAGCAGCCTTTTTTATGCCAAACGCTGTCACATTGGGTGAGAGATGCTATAGCCCTAGCCTACGAGGCACGTGGTCACGCTTCGCCTCTAGGAATCAGGGCTCATTCAACCAGGGGGATTGCCTCATCTATTGCGCTGGCAAGAGGTGTCCCCTTGCAGCAAGTGTGTGATGCGGCAGGTTGGTCCTCTCCGCACACATTTGTCAGATTCTATAGTTTGAATGTTCATGCTACTCCAGGTTCACGGGTCCTCGAATCAGCCTCCCAGGGCTAGCTCTGAGACCTCTTGGGGTCCTTGGGGTCCAGGCACTTGCAGTGCGGCGGCGTTGGTATTCTCGTTCCCATAGCGTTTTCACGCAGTAGTTAAACAGCAGTCTGATTAGGATAACATCATGCAGCTGAGGTACGCATCTATAAGTTTTGTCTATGTGAATAAAGCTATCACATAATTGCTATTGATTTTACCATTTCGCTTCAAACTACAAAAACTTGTCCAAACTACAACATCCACTATGATGTGTTGCTCTCAGTGCCATAAAACGTGACGTCACATGCTTTCCTAGGAACAGTCCTACTCCTCGCTGAAAAAAAAAATAGGAAGCTTCATAAATGTTTTACTCTGGGCTATAGTCTAAATGATCTTTGATCCTGATTCCTGCGTGTGATTCTGAGACACTTAGTTAATATGGGCCCTAATATGGTCTTCAGCTTTTTGTAGCCCATTTACCTCAAGACATATTGTGCAATCTGAGTTGATTTTTTTGTTCACCACAGTTATACAAAATGGTTCCTGCTACCTTTCTATGAGCTTAAACCATTCTGGCAATTCTTGGTTGACCTCTGTCATTTTCCAAAGTGGATGTTGTACATATTTACCTCTCTAAGTTGTGCTACATGTTTGAATACACATTTGTTGGGATGTATCTTGAATGCTCCTGCCTATTATTGCAGCAAGGCACTCCTGAGCATACCCTGCCCAGCTTCCTAACTGTCTGTCTCTCCACCTGTCTCTCGAGCTGTTCAGCTGTTTGTGTGTCTGTCTGAATGTGTGTCAATCTATCTACCTACCATATGTTGCAATCCAGATTCTGTGTATGTTTATGTGTGTCTGAATATGTGTATGTGTGTGTTTACAGTCACAAAATCCAACAACAAATTATAAACTGTGTGTCTCGTGTGTGAGCCAGTTTACGCCTCCATCTCCCCTGCTGACACCCTGCTGACAGCATCACATAGAGACACACACACAAACACACAGACAGGGGGAATAGGGTGTTTCTGCAGTGCAGTGTTTAGTACAGAGCCATGAGGCTGCACTGTGACATCTGGCTGTGTCCCAAACCATATTAAGCTACCATTTCAAGTTTTACAAATACAAACATGTTATGGCTATATCTTAAACCGATTAGTACTGTGCAAGTGGAAGTAAAATGGCACCACCAATGGTACTGCACTATTTTTTTATTCACTACAGTGCAATTTTACAAGGGAACAAAGGTCTAATCAGTAAATGTTTTTTTTTTTTTTTGGTGTGTGTGTGTGCGTGTGCGTGCAAGAACTGCTGCTGTCTGATTGGTTACAGTATAATACATCAGTACAGTGAATTACCATACCATGGCATTTTGGATGGGAACTCTGGGGGGGGGGGGTCTATTAAAATCATGTGACTGCATCTCAGTGAAGGTAAATTTCTGGCTCAATCTGATTTATTTAGTTTATTCGGTACATGTCTTCTAAGTTTTCAGATACACAGTGTTACCTGTTGTCTCTACAAATTCCGTTGTAAGAAGTTGGCCCAACAATAAAATATTAATTAATTCAACATTTATCTAGTTGGGGTTATTACTTTTTTTGGAACTGTTGTCTGATTCATAACAATGGCATTTTAGCAAGAATTGTTGTCTAATTGGTTACAGTGGCATTTTTGTGTCAAAACTGTGGCTTGATTTGTTATAATGGCATTTTAGGGGGAACAGTGGTCTGGTTGGTTACAATGGCATTTTGGATAGAAACTGTTGTCTGATTGATTACAGCATAATACATCAGTACAGTACACTGCCATGCAATGGAATTTTAAATGGAAACTGTGCACTGTTAAAATAAAAAAATAGGTGCCTCAATGTATGTGTAAGTTTAGTAACAAGTTGTGCAACATTTGTAAGTTTATTCAACTTTTGGAGAAATTTGCTGCCCAAACAAAATATTTCACGTTGCTGTTTATTTGACACAGTATGTACCCAGTTCAAAATCTTATGCTGACTCATCTTGTCTCTAATTCAAATATTTAAGTTAGCTGAAGTAGTATTGATTGTGGGCTCCATTAATTATATTTCTCTAGGGTTGACTTAGCCCAACTTTTAATCTATTCAAAAAAGTAAGATTGTAGCTCACTGATGTAGTTGTTTCAAGTGATTGTTTTTTCCAAAAAAAAAAAAGTGGCCTAACAATACCCAATCAATAAAAACACACAAACATTACTTTAAAACAGATTCTATTTTACTTACAATTCAGTAAAATACCTGGATAACACCAGATGGTTATCAGTTTCTTAATGATTCTTTTATATGAAAATATAAAAACACATTAAAAAATTAGATAGGATGAACCGTTTTTCCAATGTGTCAGTGGCAAAAAAGCATGTCTCTCCAAGTCTAATAAGACACATTTGGATGGCTTTATAGCCTAAAATATCACTCTTAAAGCTGCTGCATAGTCACCCAGGCCCTCAAGGACTACAGTCCCCTCCAACACCACAGCAATATCAACAGCTGGTTCATGATACTCCTGTAGCTCCAAAAGGCCAGCCGTCACCCCTCTGACCCAATCCTCCACAGCAGCCCTCTGAATAAAGAAAACAAGAGAAGTTTGTAATGACAAAGATAAATAAATTTCTTACAATATATAGTTCTGATAAACATTAAAGCTATAAATAAGGTACATACCACCAGAGCATGTAAAACTGTTTGTGACTGCTTCTGGAATTCTAATGATATTTTAAAGGCTATGTATTGTTTCATATTTAAAACAGTTTCATATTTCTAAGCGTTTTACTCAGTCATTCTCAGGAGTAACTACAGTATATGTTTGGAATGATGTTTTAAATTAACCAGGTATTTACTCAATATTTTTTATTTATACAGATAGGTTAACCGCTACAACTCTAGTACTGTAGATGAGCATTAGGCAATTTTTATACCTCGTAATTTACAGAGTACTGAAGCGTCACTATTCCTTAACTGTTATACACTTTTGTCAGTTAAGCGCTCGGTGGCCATGTGTGCAAAGGTAGATCAGGGCGCTGTTGCTAGACAAAAGTCAGTGGAAACACACCAACCTCAGATATACAACATTAATAAAATAACATGTAAGCTAACTGAAACATATTTAATTAAAAAAAATTAAAAATACTTACCCAGAGTAAAGAGTCCACAAAACGGCCATTGATAGCGTCAGTCCGGCAGGGGAGGGAGGAGGGGGGTCTTATAAAATCAGGTGATTGCAGCTCTGGGAAAGTAAATGCTGGCTCAACTTGAATCTATTAGTTTATTCAGTCTGTGTCTTTAAAGTTTTTAAGTACACAATGTTACCTTTATCCTCAATAAATACCACTGTAAAAAGTTGGACCAACAATACAATATTAATTAATTCAACATTTATCTAGATGGAGTTTTTACATTGTGGTCTGATTGGTTATGGGGGCATTTTGGATGACAAATGTGGTCTTATTGGTTACAAAAGCATTTTGCATAGCTACCGTGGCCTCATCTGGTGGAGACTCTGGACTGATTATGGTGGTTATGGTGGCATTTTTTTTGGGAACTGTTGTTTCATTGGTTATAGTTACATTTTGGGATGGGAACTGAGGTCCCATTGGTTACACTGACATTTTTTGGATGAATTCGTACAGTGCAATATTGGGTGGCATCTATGGTCTGGGTTGTTTACTAAAATCATCACAGCACAAAGATCAATGCATGTAAGGGTAAAACTTCCTGGAGTGAGTTGCAGAAATTTTTGAGGTTTTTTTTTGAGTCAAGTAAGCAATATGAAGTGAAAAGAATAGTTGTCTATAGCTACGGGTGCATACAGCTCAGATGGAAAGTGCTGAAGGTAGGAAAATTGAGGATAATCTGAGTTCCACCAACTTAGAAGTGATATGAGAATACACTGAGAGTCGATATGTGTGAACAGAACCCTGGACTGAACAGTTGTGTTCACGCCACTAAACTTCTTCCAAAAATCTTCCTCCAAAATCAAAGGTTAGCTTTCGAAGAGCATTGCTTGTAATTTGTATTCGTATTGCAATGATATTTTATTTATGTATTTATTTATTTATTTATAATAATGATGATGACAATAATAATAATAATAATATGCGCCGCTGGGAAAAGCTAGCACACCAGATTCTGCTTTGGGGCACAGGACACGTTCCTGTCCCTCATGACGATTTACAGTCCAGGGTAGATGAATATGGGAGCAGACTTGCTGTCCAGGCAAGCTGTGACACACGGGGTTTGGAAACCCCACCCCGAAGTAGTCAGTCCTCTAGAAGAACTTATGGCATCAAATGGAATGTATTGAAAATTGTTGCATAGTAAAAGATGTAGACCCAGTCCACTGGCAAATTGTTTCAGTGCTGGAGTTCCTACAAGAAAACAGGTTTTTATATGTCATGGGGGCCGCAGCTGAAGGGCGGCCACCACTGGACAAATGCCGTCACATTGAGTGAGAGATGCTATTGCCCTAGCCTATGAGGCGCTTGGAAGATTTCGCCTCTAGTAATTAGGACCCATTCGACCAGGGGGCTTGCCTCATTAATTGATGCTGCGCTCCAATGCCGCACTGTGCGTGACTGAACGTCCTTTCAGACAAAAATTGACCTGAGGATGTTTCTGGTTCAGTCCTATTTATAACCTGCAGGTGTACCTTATCAGATGACGTCACCTGACCGAGGTTATATAAGCCAAAGTTTTTGGCGTGTTTGACACACACGTGCTTCACAACCGGGCAACAGAGAGACATTTCCCATAGCGTTTTCACGCAGCATCTCGTTCCCGCTTTTTCAGGGAACAGGGTTACAGCAAAGTAACCCGAGAAGTTCTTTAGTCTCACCTGTGAATGTGAGAAAATCCAAACTCAAGTGGCCTCAGAATAAAAAGGAAATGAAAAGTCCTCATGATTTTTCATCAGAAAATTACTGGTCAAGAGTCATTACTCAGACTCCAACTACACTTTCCAGAAAGGAAGTTTATTCAAGTGTACCAATAGTATACTTCTGTTAAACTAAAAATAAGTATGAATGCTTTAATTTTTCTTACTTAAAGCAAGCTTACATTTTATGCAATTATCAGATATGTACTTAATATAACACCAATATGCTTAAGAATACTTTGCTTAAACTGACAAGTACAAAAAAAAAAAAAAAACCTTTAGTATATTTTGGCATATACTGTACTTTAGCATAGTATAATTAAGTGTTGCCTTATACATAAAGTTCAAGAATACTTGTCTTGTAGTTATAGAATAGAATAGTAGAATAGTTTAAAGTAAATAGTTTGTTATTAACCAAAACAGAAACAGATGAACATATTTTACTGACAATTCTTCCAGATGTGAACATATTGTAAAGTGCATTCATGCTGCTGATATTATGACCATTTTGACCATTATAGAAGTAGATCTCAAAAATTTGAATATTGTGAATTAAATTTATTTTAATAAATAATGTGAAACATATATTTTTTTTTGCTCCATGACCCATGAAGTGAAATATATCAAGCCTTTTTTTGTTTTAGCCTAAATAATTTATAGCATGAGTAGAGTAAATTACTATTTATACAGTATAAACGGTGTTTACATACTGTATGAACATGCCTTATAATTATTTTTAAGTGTAAGCAACTGGTAATATTTATTAGTTAACTTAGTTGTGTAAAGTAGTAGTTGCTAAGCAATCAATTTTATGGAAGAAATGTAGTCAGAAAAACAATCAAGACAGCGATCACTTAAACACTTGGTGAAGTTTCATTGTTAAAATATCACCAATATAAACCAAAGCTACAGTATGTTTAATAGTAGACGTACATGAAGCGATGCACCCATCATGCATAGTGCCCACAGTGAGCATGAGGAATCATTTTCATAAATGAGCTGGCCACAGCACTGTGTGCTGAATTTAAAGCTAAAGGAGACTGAATGAAGTCTTAGAGTGTGCAACTATTTTATTGGCCAGGTATATTTGTGTGGTCGAGTTTACTACTCTTACACAAAAAAATATTCTTTTATAAACTAAAAATGGGTAACTAGTATATATAAATAACTAGTACATATATGTTTACTTACAGTATACTATACGAGTGTGAGTCAAAAATTATCCACACTCTGGTTACATGGTGCCATAAAAATACTTTAAGGAAGGTGAAAGGTTCTTAAAGAGAATAATTTCTGGTGACAAGACATAGTTCCCTTTCAAAAGCTACACTCGATGCTGCACGAAAACGCTATGGGGACATCTTTTTGTGTGTTAACGGTTGTGAAGCATGTGTGTATCAAACACGCCAAATTTTGGCTATATATAACCTTGGTCAGGTGACGTCATCTGATGAAATGCACCTGCAGTTTATAAATAGGAGTGAACCGGAAACATTCTCAGATCTTTTTGTCTTCAGGACTGCATTGTGTTTGCGTGTGTGTGTGCAAGCAAGTTTAAAAGTGTTAACTCACCGATATGGCGGAGTTTGTTAGGAGATGCGTGCCTCCGTGTGATAGATCACTTTCGGAGGGCGATCTCCACACTTTTTGTTTCGAGTGCTTCACGGCGCAGTCCTGGGGTTCACGTGCAGACCTGGCAGACGCGCATGAGACGGAATTCCCCCTTTCTCTCACGCTTTCGCCGGATCAGGAAGTTTTTCCGTCCACTTCTCAAGCGCGCCTCGGCGCTTCTTGTGAATGGGCAGGAGAGACTTCCTCTCTCGCTTCAGCATACAGGTATATGGAGAAGTTATTGCAGGTAAGTAATGCGTGTGATCGAGCGATTGCATATTGTCTGGCCGCAGAAGCGGGATTCCCCCAAGCGCTCAAAATTGGCCCACACTCCCCACCAAGCCGTGTAGAATGACATCTTCCCTGGTGGGGAAAAGCTTCCAGGCAGCGGATCTGAGCTGGTGCTCCACTGCACACCATGGCGGTTTAGCAGGCTTACCAGGCTGACCTGCTGAAAGACTTGAGCACTGGTGGGCCTATTGATGATTGGGCCTTTGTAGCTACGTCGCGCCACAGATATGTCTCTCCGTGCAACAAAGCTATCGGCCGCTCTATGGCTGTCATGGTGTCCACGGAGAGACATCTGTGGCTAAACCTTACGAGCATCAAGGATAAGGATCGTGCATTCCTCCTTGGGTACTAAGGACTGTACAGAAAGGAACTACAGGATTCAGTTTGCACATCGCCCTTTCCATCTCAGAAAGTACAGGTTCAAAAATTTGACTGTCAAAATGATTGTTTCTCAAATCAAACCAGAGGATTGGTTTGTGACCATCGACCTGAAGGTTGCATATTTTCATATAGAAATATTGCAACAACACGGGAAGTTCCTGAGGTTCGCTTTCGGGGGCATGGATGCAGTCCTGGCTCCTTTACAACTCCAGAGCATCCGTATTTTGATGCTCAAAAAAGACAGCGGGCACAGCTGTCTCCTGTGTGTGGCAAATCCATTTTCAACACCCTGAAGGAAATCATTCTTCACAACCAGTAACACACAAAAAGATGTTCCCATAGCGTTTTCGCGCAGCATCTCGTTCCCACGTTTTCAGGGAACAGGGTTACAGCAAAGTAACCCAATACGATTCATCACTATGAGCCAGAGAGTAAACGGCAGAGTATGGTACAGAAACATTCTCAATCGCCAATTGAGAAAAAAAATTCAAAAGTCAATCATCAGCTGGATGCTTTTGATGCTATTGATGCTTATAGTTTTCTGAAATTCTCAATGGCCAGTATTGGAACATGAAAAAGTTACAACAAAAAGGTACAAGGAAAAAGTACAATAATCAACAGTGCTCATTACAATGAGATGTTTATTTAAGAACTAAACCCTAAACTTCTGATTAAATGCAGAGGACTGCTATCCAAGAGCGTTGTGATCTTGCATGATGATTCACATTTGCAAACTTCTGCCCACACTGTCAACACTATCCAAAAACATTGTTTTGAGGTGTTTAAGCATCCTCCCTGTGGTCCTGATCTTGCCTAGTCAGACTTTCACCTGTTTGGTCCTCTGAAAGCAGCCCTACGAAGACAAAGAAGCAGCCCTACTGATGGAGAAGTGAAGACTGGGTTTCAAATGGAGTGCAAAAAAGTTAATTAAAATAAATTCTACAGCCAGAGTGTGGATGGATTTTGACCCTTGTACATAACAGGATAGTTGGAGTACAAAATAAAATTTAAATATGAAGTTTTTTTATTCAATTCATTCCATTTGTATTCGTATAGCATGCTTAACAACGGTCATTGTCACAAAGCAGCTATACAAAATTGAAAGAAAATGATGGAAATGAGTGAAGAAAATATGTATGAATCAAAATGATCAGATCATCCCTGATAAGCAAGCCGAGGGTGATGGTGGCTAGGTAAAACTAACTGATATGTGAATAGGAAAAAATCTTTAGAGGAACCAGAGGTGTGGAGAGGGTCTGGATCACTGGTAGCTCAGAGGCACTATATGTAGCTTAAAAGAAAGAGAGACAGGGAGAGAGAGATTTTTTTTTTAATCTTGGCACTATTTCTGGCATGAAAGTATTCTATCCTGGTAATATTATCTACATGATTTTTAAATAGAAGAGTGGAATCAATAATCACACTAAGGTCTTTTACTCATCTGCTGCACATGATGAAAAGGCCATCCAGAGTTGATCTGTGTGATCAGAAAACTTACTTCTAGCTGCATGGTCCTAGTACCATGACTTGTGTCTTGTTAGAATTAAGCAGAAGGAAGTTAATTATCATCCAGTCTCCTACAGTATGTCTTTCACACATTGTTAAATCCTGACTGATACAGTTTGTGTACGCTATTCCTATATAGATATCAGCATAACTGCTGTGCTACTACCTTTTCCAGGATTTTAGAGATAAAGGGGAGATAAAGGGGAGATAAAGGGGATATCAGCCTTTAGTTGAACAGCTGATAGGGGTCAAGGTCATGTTTCCTATGTAATTAGTGGTTTAATAAATGCTAAGTTAAAACATTTTGGACCATACCCACTGCTATTTTTAACAGGGGCTCCGTTATTGCTGGTACTATTTGTTTGAGACAATTTGTCGTTATAGGATCTAGAACACAAGTTGATTTTGCTGAAGAGATGAGTGAAATGATTGCACTCTCTTGAAGGGCAGTAAAATATTCTAAGCGCTGATCTGATGTTTTTAGTTTATCATCTGCATCAATTTTTATTAAATTGTCTGGTTTCAAAGCCTGAAATCTTTGCCTGAAGTTTACAATTTTGTTATTGGAAAAATCATGAAGTCCTCACTACTGCATGTTATTGATGTCGAGATTTCTGTAGTGATCTCATTCTTGGTTAATTTTGCTACAGTATTAAATAAAAATCTAGGATTTTTTCTCCATAAGAGGGGAGAGATATGTTGATCTAGCAATACCAAGAGCATTTTTATAGTTCAAAACACTCTCCTTCCATGCTATTTAAAATAACAACAATTTAGTTTGATGCCATCTAATTTTCAAGCTTCTAAAGTTTTTGCGTATTGAAAGTACACTTCTTTTACACCTAAAATATACTGCAAAGTAAACTTTTATTAAACAAAAAGTGGGCCAATTTAGTCATAAGGAGTATTGGAATAGAATATCCAGTAAGACATTACTGGAACACGCCTATGATTATGGATGGATGGTTCTGTCTATGTGCGCACATTGGGCAATGGATATACATCTGCCATTGCTGTGAAAGTCATTTACAGGATTGGGTTCCCAGCTTGACACCCAATTGTATCTGAGCATTTGGGTGTGAAGGACCATGCTCAAGGGTCCAACAGTGGAGACCTGGGGACGTTGAGGCCAAAACCGGGGACCTCCTGGTTTGCAGGAGTATACTTGGGAAATAAACTTAGTTTGCTTAATAAACTGAACATTAAGTATACTTCTGTTTTGGGAAGGGTTATTCCACATTCATTAAACAGTCAATCTACCTGTCAGACTCACTGGTGTTTACCTACTATAGAGACACTCCCTGGCACACAAGCACGGTTCCATGCTGCAACCTGTTTGAGATACAGGCCTCATAAATTCATAGAAGGAAAAACCTTAATGGTAAAGGACACAAAGACCACCTATATCATTGTGCGATAGAGTTTATGGAAGGCCCAAATATATGCAATACGGTCAGGTGTCCACATACTTTTGGCATAAAGTGTACCAAGAACTGGTGTACCAAAAACTGCAGTTGGTAAAATTGCTAGGAATCGTTTCTGATGGAAGTATCGAAGGGGAGGAGTTTTCATATTGTGAAATGAGGGACAGGAGCACTGTGGAAGGGGTGGGATCAAGCTGGTAGGTGGTGTGATTGCTGAACATAATAATCTGCAGGATCTCTTCTGTAGATGAAGGAGGAAAAATGTACTAGGGAAAGAGTAGGAAAGGAGTGATCGTGAAGTGTAGGAATAGGGGTAGGAGGGAAGGACTGGCAGGTTTTGTTAATCTACTCATCAGACATGGTGGTGAAGTCATCAGCAGTCAGGGAGGACGGTGTAGGAGGAGGCAGAGGGTTGAGACATGGAGAAAAAAATATATATTACAGAGCTATTGTCGATTGCATACAGATACTTTCCTTGTAAAAGGAGGCAGCAGTCATGTTGAATGAGGCCCTTTTTTATTTTGTTCTTTCTTTTTCTTTCTTTCTATGTTTCTTATGCTTTGAAAAAGCTGATTCTCTCTCTCTCTCTCTCTCTCGCTCTCTCACACACACACGCGTGCGCACACACCGCTACAGGACGAGATCCATAACCTTCCAGTTCCCAGCATCCAATAAATCACAAGGAGAGAAAAAGAGAAAAAGAGAGAGGAAATAAAATGTCTTTAGCTGCCACTTTAATGACACGGTCTCATCTGAAAGAAGGGGGAAAAAAGTCTGCCAGATCTATCAGGGCCATATGCTGGCTTCCACCCAGAACACTGTTTCCTCCACATTTGCCTCAGACACCATCTCCACAGAGACAAACGACGACTTCATGTTAGGGACAATAAATAAAAAGTTGTGTGAAAAAAGAAGTGGCTCAGGGACGCAGACATGACTCCGGAGGGCTGTAAGTCTGAAACACAGCGTTAATGCAGAGCTGCTAAATCATGAAATGTAGTGAGTGTAAAATGCTGAGTTAGCAAACTCACGTCTCATAACATCCTGCGTATCCCTTTAAAATGTCTTTATAATTTTTTATTTTTTCCTTTCCATCAATCTGGATAGTCTTTCACACATTTGAGTTACTTCCATTTTGTGGAATCTTTTAAATGTTTCAAAATGTATGCATGAATATATTTGTTCACAGTTGTTCACTTTGTATAATTATTAAATGTATTAATTTTTCTAATCAATTTTGCTTCTAATTTTTATAAATTTTCTTTTTTACATTTTTTCCTAGTAATGATTAGTAATATTTATATGTAATACTATTTATAATTTTCATTTTTGTTTGAAGTTTCTCTGTATGATGTTTTGCACATTATTTGTAATACAGTGGAATTATGGATTATGAACATAATTTGTTCTGGAAGTGAGCTCGTATATCAAGACACTCATAAACCAAATTGAATTTTCCCATAAGAAATCATGTAGCACGCATGCACTTCTTGTTTTGATACCAAGTGTCACATGATCACAACTGAGCCAATGGTTTTTCTCTCTCTTGCGCTGCGAACTTTTGTGTAATCGTCTCCCCTGCTGGGTCTTAGTGGCCGTCTCTCACTGGTATAATCAACATCCCTGCACACATGTACTGTTTACTATGAATATTTTCTTGTTTATTTTCCCAATGAAACAGTGTTTCCGTGTGTGTGTGTGTGTGTGTGTGTGTGTGTGTGTGTGTGTGAAACTCGGATAAGAGAGGAGGAAGAGTTACCGTGTAAGACAAGAAGAGGGACAGGGGAGGGGCTCATTCCTCCTCTCCTCCTACTTTAGCTTCACACACACACACACACACACACAGCGCCTGCACGCACAAATGGAAACACTTATCTGTCGGATTTATTTTTACTTTTTTTTAAAGGTAAAATGCGGGTTAATTTGTTTTATTATTACTTTATATTTTTTATTAATTATTTTAATGTATTTCTTTTTTTGGGCTGTAAAACAAATAATCCATAATACTCGGTACGCGTAAACCAAGCCTTGTTCGTTTTTCACCTCAGAATTTATTAAAAATCTTTCCTCATCTTGCGGGAACATTTGCAAACTGTGTTACTCGCAATATGAGTTTCCATGGAATATTATTTATTTAAAAAAACCTTTATTTTTGAACTATCGTTTTAGAATATAAGTAATATTCTTTATGCATTTAAAAAGGTCTATTAATTTCATCTGTATCTCTTTATATTAATTTATATATATTATTTATTTTAATATATGGTATTATTATTATTATTATTATTATTATTATTATTATGTATTTAATGCTTTTTTATTTGATGTGGCAATTAACCAAAACATATTTTCATTATTTTTATGCATTTTAAATGCATTTTTAATTTTTAAAGAGTAATTTATATTCATATATATATATATTCATCTATATTTGAGATAGATTTTACATGCTTATATTTTAATGGTTTAAATGTTTGAATCATTTAAATTATTAATATATTTTTTTTTTTTTCAATTTAGGGTGGATTATAATTATTATTATTATTATTATTATTATTATTATTATCCCAGTGATTCATTTTTATAAAATTTTTAGCATCAACTGAATTTTTTTGTCAATAAATAACTTTTTATTTTGCTCATTACAAAGTACTTTTTAATCAATATTATTTATTCTGTTTACTTTGTTCCTTCATTCCATCTTACTTTCTCATGTAATTTAAGAACTTTGCACTAGAATTAAAGTAGCTTTAAAAATAAAAGTTGTTTTGGTTATTTGTATGTGGGCAGAGGCACTAAATCACCTTGTCGGGGATGAGCAGGAAACACTGGTGAATTATGGATGAGAACAGAAGTTGCACAGGATTGCACAGAAACTTCTTCCATTTCCAACTAAACCTAAGGCTGTGTCCCAAATGCTAGCGCCTGGTACACACACTACACTGTAACTTTCAAAAACAAAGGAGAAATTCGAGAAAAGAGAATTTTATAACTAGTGCTAACTCAATGCTAATGTATAATGTAATTAGAGTTTCATTTAATCAGTCAGAGGACAGAGAGAGAGAGAGAGAGAGAGAGAGTCTGAGCAGCTCCAGCTTCACACAATATTTCATTATGCTCTTGTTTGGTTGATGATTGACTCAAGCAGATATACTGGTGCTTCTCGATAAATTAGAATATCATCGAAAAGTTGATTTATTTCAGTAAGTCAATTCAAAACGTGATTATATTATATAGATTCATTACACATAGACTAATATATTTCAACTGTTTATTTCTTTTAATTTTGATTATTATGAATTACAGCTAATGAAAACCCTCATTCTCCGAAAATTTGAATTTTACTTGTGACCAATAAATAAAAAAAAAACCACAGAACATAAATTTCAGAAACTCAGAAATGTTAGACTACTGAAGAGTATGAACATGTACAGCCCTTAATACTTGGTCAGAGCTCCCTTTGCATGAATTACTGCAGCAATGCGACAAAAAGGACTAGAGTGTTGCTCAGTGGGTCGTCTTTTCAGATGAAAGTAAATTTTGCATTTCATTTGGAAATGAAGGTCCCAGAGTCTGGAGGAAGTGATGAGAGGCACAAAATACAAGTTGCTTGAGGTCCGGTGTTAGCAGTCAGTGGTGGTTTGGGGAGCCATGTCATCTGCTGGTGTTGGTCCACTGTGTTTTATCACTTCATGCATCTCTCCAGCTGACCAGCTTTATGGAGATGATGATTTCATTTTCAGGCAGAACTTGGCACTTTCTTACACTGCCAAAAGTACTAATACCTCATTTAAGAACTATGGTATCCCTGTGCTTGATTGACCAGCAAAATCACCCGACCTAAACCCCATAAAGAATCTATGTGTATTGTCAATAGGAAGATGTGAGAGACCAGACCCAACAATACAGAAGATCTGAAGGCCGCTATCAGAGGACCCTGGGCTTCTATAACACCTCAGCAGTGCCAAAGACTGATAGCCTCCATGACATGCCACATTGCTGCAGTAATTTAACCATCTGTACATGTTCATACTTTTCAGTAATCCAACATTTTTGTGTTAAAATCTTTTTTATTTTTAATTGGTCTTGAGTAATATTCAAATTTTCTGAGATACTGTATCTTGGGTTTTCATTAACTGTAAGCCATAATCATTAAAATAAAAAAATAAATCAGCACTTGAAATATATTAGTCTGTGTGTAATGAATCTATATAATATATGAGTTTCACTTTTTGAGCTGAATTACTGAAATAAACTTTTTCGATTTTATTTTACATCTGTAAATGATGGACTAATGAAAGAAACAGTAAATACTATTTTAGTTTTCAAAACTGAGAAAAAGTGTGTTAAAAACAAACAAGAAACAATGGAATACAAGTTAGAAAAAATGTGAAAAGGAAAGAAAGATAAAAAGATAAAAAATAAAACAAAAAAGTTAATAAAATGCTTGTAAGAATAAATGCATGAAGGAAGGAAGAAAAATTGATTTAAAATAAAATTGGACAAAAATTAAAAGGAAACAAAGGAAGAAGGAAAGCAGAGAAATATGCAAGAAAAAAGTTATGTTAAGAAAAAATAGAAAGAAAGAAAGAAAGAAAGAAAGAAAAAAAGAAAGAAAGAAAAAGACGATTTCAGCAAATGTAAAAAAAGATATGAAAAAGGAGTGTCAGGAATGACAGGAAGGAAGGAAAGAAAGAAATAATAGAACAGGTAGCAATGATATTGCAGTGTGGGTTACAGGCAGTGGAGAATGAAACAGTGTATAATATATTTTGAGATCTGGTGAACAGGAAGTTGTCTGCTGTTCTGCTTCAGGAGCCTGGTTTATCTGCGTACATCTTTAAGAGGAAAAATGAAGAAATTTATTCAGCATTCGACTTTATGGAGTGGCCACTTCCTGAATTTCAACTGATGTGTTTGATGAGAAGAATGATATTGCGATCAGACCGATGAATAATTCACCAGCGAGTAGAAATAGAAATGATTGTATAAAAGTGATGCAGTCACATTTACCACTAAGCCCTTGGAACAAATCATACATTTACAACATCATTTCCCTGCATATAGCAGCACAGGACTATAGTGCACACTGTGTGATTTAAGACACAAGCTAAACTGAAGATTATTCATACCTGATGGTGATATACAAATTATTTGCTTAACTCAAATGACTCAGTAAAATAATTCAGAATCGAGAATGTGAGGTTGTCCTTAAACCTTCCTTTAGGCATTTGGCAGACACCCAATTACATACCATTTGATCTGCATTGAAGTGAGGGGTTAATAAAAGACCACATTCATCAT
This sequence comes from Clariallabes teugelsi, assembly GCA_030014215.1. NCBI lineage: Eukaryota > Metazoa > Chordata > Actinopteri > Siluriformes > Clariidae > Clariallabes > Clariallabes teugelsi. The sequence goes on from JAQMYG010000010.1 coordinate 17,944,059, forward strand.
GTTGTCCAGTCATCACATGTTTACGTCTTCACCTGAAATTTTGGAATTATAGACCCTCTTGTTATGAAATTCCGGTCCATTATGGAATCTCTCAGCTTGCAGATTGGGGTAAGGACCTCAGCAAGGTTCAAGTGGATAGATGAAGCACCTCAGGCCTTTATATTCATGAACAGTATCTTAACATCAGCACCAGTTCCACATGTGCCTGATCTAGAGGCCAAAATGTCAATGTAGGTTGACATTTTGGAAAAGAAATTGGTGCTGTTGTGTCAGAGCATACAGGGCCCAATCAGAATTAGTCTCAATAATGCATTCCTCTATCCATTGTCTAACCCCATCAGAAAGGAACTATAACACTCCAAACTTCTGGCCATAAAACTAGATTTACAGGATTGGAGGCATCCATTGAAAGGCGCTAAGCATAAACTTGTGATCTAAACAGAACATAAATCCTGGCATACATTCAGTAGGCCAAGCACCTGAACTCTCCCCAGGTCAGTTGGTCCTTATTCTTTGCTTGATTGATTTTGGTTTATCATTTATGCCCTCAGGCATATAGTTCTTTTCCTTGCATTGTGGCTTCTTTGTGCTGGAGTCTCTTATTTTTAAGACAACCATTGATCCAGTGGAACACCGCTAGATCTTCCTTGCACCATAAGGTTAATGACACCTGACATTCATCCCCCCCCACCATCCACCTCATAGTAATGATGGCACCCCAACTTTTACCTTGTGATATATCCTGGATATATGACACTATTGGGGTAGCACTCATTACCAGTTGGACTGGGAGGGTACAGAGCAGGGCTCTCCAAATCCAGTCCTGGTGGGCCAGTGTCCAACACAGTTTAGTGATTCTTCTTCTCAAACACAGCTGATTTAACTAATCTGTGAATTACTAGGTTCAGTGGGTGTGTTTCGGTGTTGGTGAATTACAAACTGTCCTGGTCACTGGCCCTCCAGGACTGAATTTGGAGACCCCTGGTCCAGAGGAATGCTTGGGTCCCAGAGCTTTTTCAGGAGCTCCAGCGGCATTAAGCAGCTGTTCTGGGAAAGTCGTTGTAATGTCATACCATGTCAACCGGCATTTATAACAGGCACAACGCTGGTTGCTAGGCAATGACTCAAGGCTGGTTATCAATATATATCACATATCTAACCAGTCTTCTGATACGCTACAATCCACCACGCTCCTTAAGATCACAAAACTCCGGACTTCTGGTAG
>JAQMYG010000010.1:18103407-18116848 GCA_030014215.1 Clariallabes teugelsi
CTCTGTGCCTCCGGCTGTGAGAGGAAAACAGCATCACCTGGGGTTCGAACCAGCGATCTCCGGATGATAGGGCGAGCACTTTACCACTGCGCCACTCAGAGCCTGTAATCTGGTAAAATTTTAACTTGTTGAGCAAATCTTTCAGAATTAAAATGTTCTATTTACACTAGCTTTGCTACTCTGGCAGGTGAAGCAGACTTACTAGAAGGTATGCTACCATAAGTTTGATGCTAACGTAACACTGAAGAACTATTAATGTTATGAACTAAATGACAAGATTTCACCATTTTGGGTGAAAATCTAGCACACGGATTAATACCACAATCATTTATTTCTTGTCTGTTGCATCAGAATCGTTTATACAACCTTTAACTGATTTAACGTGATGGATTCAAGAGATGATTAAAGAAACTCTTCCCCAAGTGGCAGGGATGATTATAATTTGAAGCATATTATTTTCTTTTTTTGTGACAGGTTCTCCCACTCACGGAGCAGTTCGGAGAGTACAAATTAATTCTTCTTGAACTACAGAAGAAGGAATAAAGTAAGCTGCAGTGCACGTTTTCTCAAAGTCTGACGTGTGTGTGTTAAAGGGGCATAAAGAATAAGAAAGGCAAGGACACTTCTTGCAAAATTGCATCCTTTTCAACTGTGATGATGGATGGATGGATGGATAGATAGATAGATAGATCTCATTATATTACAGTGTCTATGCCTTGTACAATTTTACTTATACATTGAAAGAGCGAGCAGCTACATTTGAAATGTTTCCTTCGAGTTCTCTCATATTGTGTTTAATTTTTGGTGAGGAAAGCAAACTCATTAATTACACGAATTAATTATGATGGATAAATGAGTGTGAGATACTCTGATGACCCTCAAGGTTGTGTCTAAACTTCTTGGTCGTGGTTCTTATAATCAAAGCCTGTCTGTATGCATCAGTGTCTGGCATGTAATAACACCTGACAGGTAATGTATTGCTTCGTGTTAGCGTGGATTGGTTAATGTCTTGTCCTTAGGTGAATATGATCATTTTGATATGGACAAAATATCACAAAAACAGGGGGGGGGGGTGCTAATTACTTGCCTGTGCATTACGTTATTGCATCTGTAGGCCGAAGATGACTAAAAATTAATTTTTTAAGACACCTGGACCAACCTATAGATGAAGTTAAATATGGACTAACATGTAAGTAAATCTTTATCTGGACTAACCTCTATGTAAACCTACGCCAGGAGCAAGTTAAATTTTAGACATTGACTAATATATGGATTAATGCAGACCTGGACTAACCTATACAGTACATAAGTATATCCCTGGATTAACCCATAGGTAAATCTACACCGGAATTAATCTATGCATAAATTAAACCATAAATAATTCTACCTCTGGACTAATAGATGGGTAAATCTACACTTGTAGAAACTTAAAAGTAACTCTTAAACTCTTAAAAAACACTTAAAATCTACACCTGTAGTAATTTATGGGCAGATCTACACTTGTACACAACTAATTCTACACAAATCTACACCTGGAGTAATCTACAGGTAAATCTACTACTAAAATAATCTAAGGAATAAATCTACATCTGGAGTAATTTAAAAGTAAATCAAAACATCAACTAACCAACAGGTAAATATAAAACTGGTAAATCTGGTGTATCCTACAGGTAAATCTAAACCTGGACTAATCGATGTATAAATCTACAGCTGGAGTGACTTGTGGGTAAACTATACATCTGGACTAACACACAGGTAGATCTACACCAGGAGTAAGACACAAGCACATCTCCATCTTGTCATTTTTTCGCCCCTAAAATTAATCTCTGAACATGAATAAGTCTGGCGCCTGCATGAATGAAGCAGGTCCCATATTAAAGAATTACACTCCTTCATAAATTGGCTGCACTTGGCAAGCAGGAGATAATGGCAAGTTTTTTCCTCTCATCCCAACCACAAAAAGGTGTCTCTTCACAATGACCATTAGATGAACTAATTATTATTGATTGGGCGCTTAAAGAATCAATGCGAATCGATATGAAAAAAAAAAAAAAAAAAACACCTGCAAACCGCAAAGCATGGAAGGCACCCATGTGTCAGAACGATAATGATTTAGAGGACAGAAGAAGAAAAAAAAAAGTCAATAAAAAGAACCATTGTTTACTGGCTGGAGGACTTGAAAGAAGCCGTGGCTCTGAGTGACGGAGACTGAAATGTAATTCATGTGTGAAAGCCTTCGTCGAACAAAAGCCCTACTTCAGATTCTGCCTTCACACTAAGCAACTTCAGGATATTCACTGACAGAAGTAGCCTTTCAGAGGCCAGAGAGAGATAGCCTTGGGACACCAAATTGAAATATTTAAATAGTTGTGTCATCACTCTTTGTATTCATGAGGAGCTAATTTAAAAAATTGTCATACTTGCAGAAAGTGACAAACAGCTAAAAACAATGAAATAATGTCAATTAATGTAACCATGCCTGTTTACACCTATAGACGAGCTATAGATGGTTAATTCATCCATGCTAGTTTTGATAACTTGCAAACGTTTTATCTAATTAGCTGGCTAAAAAAAGTGAAATGTGCACTAAATATTGAGCCATGATTTATGAAAAATAGTCAAATGTAAAGTCAGGTTGCTAGCAACAGTTTTGTAGTAAACTTTTGTAGGAATATTTTTATTTAGTTAGTTAAATTTAAGCTTATTAGCTATTCAACAATTTTGCTAACCTAGCCAAAGTTGCTAATTCTATCAACTAGCTAATTATTCTTAGTAGTTGTTCCATGTTTGAGAATTTTTCATTATGTGTGTGTGTGTGTGTGTGTGTGTGTGTGTGTATACTGTATGTGTCTTTGTGTCTGTGGGTATGTGATTTTTACTCCACATGCTTCTAAACATACTGTACACAGATCCACTTTAGTTTAGCAAGTCACATTGTGTCATGTCCAGTTGACCATTTAATTAGCTGGTTATCATAATGTTAGCTTAAAATAAAAATAAATAAATAAATAAATAAATAAATAAAAAGTGAAATGTGTACTAACTATTGTGCCATGATTTATGATCCCACTTCTTGTCTGGGAAAAACTGAGGTAATTGAACTTCTATGAAGAATAGTCAAATGAAAAGTCAGGTTGCTAGCAACAGTTTTGTAGTAGTGGAATATTTTTATTTAGTTAGTTACATTTAAATGTATCTACTACTACTACTACTACTACTATTATTATTATTATTAACATTGCTATTACTCACCATTATTAGCTGCTAATAAGCTATTTAACAATTCTGCTAACTTAGCCAAAGTTGCTAATTCTATCAGTTAGCTAATTATTCTTAGTAGTTGTTCCATGTTTGAGAATTTTTCATTGTGTGTGTGTGTGTGTGTCTGTGGTGTCTGTGGGTATGTGATTTTTACTCCACATGCTTCTAAACGCAGACAGATCCACTTTAGTTTAGCAAATCACATCGTGTCATGTCCAGTTGAGCGTCCCATCCGTCAACGTATCAATTAAAGCCGGCACAGCCCCGTCAGTGTCCAATCTCAGGCAGCCCTCTCGGGATTTTTCCCAATTTACACACTCATTTCAGGCTGCTGAATAATTCAAGCAGCGTCCCTGACCTCGTATTAAAGGGTGCAGAGATAAATAATTAGCCGTGTTATAGGCTCGATAAGCAAGTCGATGATAAACGGGTCAATACTGGGTGGAGTGCGGAATGTCTGCACAGGAGACGACGGATTTTAACAGAAGGTCAGAGCTCTTTATGCTGTTTAACTGTGGGTGATGCTGCAGTAGTCTACCTAATGTTAGCTATATGGTTGATATGGTCCGATGGTTGATGTGAAATATATAACTCTATAGTTAACAGCATATACAGTATGGTATAAGATTGAAGGACATAAAAATATAAGCTTTTGTTTAATGAATCTCAATTTTTGCTGAGGCACAGGGATGGTAGGTTCCAAACTTTGCACCAACAGCATTGACAGCATTGGGTTAACCCTCCAAGCCGGTGGGGCGTTTGTAACAGTGTGGAGAATGGTTTGGCACACTTTGGGCTCTGATCAGTCACTGCTTGAATGCCACAGCCTATTTAAATATTGTTGCATAGCACATAACTCTGAGTGCATTATGCTACCCTCTGAACAACATACTGTATGGTTGGCTTCATGTGCTTTGGAGAAAGTAAGTGCAGTACAATTTATTATTTTGTAATCTTGATGCTTTAGCCAGCTTGTTAATACTGGCCAGTTAGCGAGCAATAGATACACTGAAAGGCTTTGTAAATGAATTATTTATAAACATTCATAAATATTCGCTATCTGTGTCGAACACTTTGCTAATAAGCACCTCTTAGTTAACACAGAAGTATATCTCTGCATTTATTCTGGCTAACCAAAGTCAAAGTTAGCAAAAACAGTTCACACTGTAGCATATAATTAGCATTAATCTATTGTAGTCGGTCTGCTTTGTCCTTTACAGTGCAGAACAAATCCGCCTCTGTGCCCTCGAATCTACAGATCGATGCGGTGCTACAAGATAAAAATGGATTCATTGATCGCCTAAAATGAGCCACAACTTGAGCCCCATTGTTTACTCATGACTGGCGCCCCTCACTTAACCCTCCTCTAGTGTGCACTACTCGCTGCCTCGGGCCTGGCTGTGTTTAGATTTATTTAGAAATCCCTCAATCTGTTCATCTCACCGACGATTAATTTTAAGTAGACTATGTAGCCTACTAATGTAGGGAACAGAATGAGGGGCTTACGATAAAACACCATCATTGATGCACTGTGTCCCAAACCACACACACATTGTTTACTTTATAGTCCACACTGTGGACATGTCCCATATGATTTCATCCTATTCCCTGTAAGAGCCACTTAAACACTATTATCGAGTAATGGGGACACGTCACTATATTGGCCATATATACACACACACTATCAGCGCGCTGTGGATTTGTCCTAAGACACACATCCTTTTGACTACATTGTATATAGAAAATAAATTTTATTTTCAGTCCTCTGTGGACTCTTTCACACACCCTATTCACTATATAATCCATCATCATCAGTTGACTACTGGTATGTTCCAAACCATATGGACTATTATTACATTCAAGAATACATCCAGTGGTTTGGATGTAAGATGTATTCTTGAATACATTATGATTCTGATTTATTATGATTCAATATCCAAACCATTATGATTATCCAAACCATATGGACTATTCTTCTTATTCATATGGACAACAACATTACAGAGATGGTCATAAAAAATATAAAACACATGACTGACCAGGCGTTTTCCAGGTGTACCATGTAAGATCACTCACTCACTCACTCACTCACTCACCCACCCATCGTCTATTCTAGTGATGTGCAGCTCACTTCTCATATCTTCTGGTCCCAAGCATTCATTCTTTTGTGACCAGAAGACTCATGAGACGAACAATGAATCGTTCATGAACGACCCATCACTAGTCTGTACCACTTCATCCCGTTTGCAGGGTCACGGACATACACACATACACATGCTCATTCCCACACTATGGGCGATTTGGCAATGCCAATTTGCCTAATATGCATATCTTTGGACTGTGGAAGGAAACTGGAGAACCTGAAGGAAATCCACAAGCATAGGGGGAACATGCAAACTCCATGCACGCAGATTACGCCGTGGTAGATTACTAAATAATTAAAACCTCTAAAGGTGTACTCATGGAATAACCATTGGTTGGCTTGCGAAGATTTTGCTGTTAAACAGGTTAAACCAAAATACTGATCAGAGAGCTGTCTATTGGAGAAAAGCAACCCGTTTTAAATCTGAATAAAGAGGGAAAATTGATTAAGAAAAAAAAAAATTCTCATAGGGCTTAGCCCATAGCAGCTGATTGATTTAAGACATCCATAGAAACATTATTTCTGGTAATTTCCAGAGAAATGCATCCAATCTAATCTGGGAGAAACTTCATAATGAAAGAAATTCGACCCAAAACACACTGCAACAGAACAAAGGAGTTCATCAGTGGATACAAATGAAAGGTTTGAAGATGAATATGAGACATTGATTGTAATTGATAAGCAATTTCTTTAGCAGATCACCCAATGTTTGGGTGGGCAAAATTATTGGAACAGATGAAGCTAACAGCATTTATCATTTCGTTGCATATCTCAATTCATGACTCTTTTTTTCCTCTATGAATCCCTTCAGCATATAGTAAAAAAAAAAAAAAAAAAATACCCTGCTGTTATATTATAACAATATATTTGTAGGGAACTGTCTTAGCATGGGGCATCATGGGAACTTGTAGACTTTGAATTTCACCTCTAGTCGACATCTGTGGAGTTTGCATGTTCTCCTCATGCTTGGTGGGTTTCCTTTTACAGTCCAAAAAACATGGTGTTTCCAAATTCCCCGTAGTGTGTGATTGTGTGTCAGTGTGTCATTGTGACGGGTCACCACACCGGCAGCCAGAAATATTGTGACATTTGTACATTTGTATAAGTCTTATAATGCTGTGCACATCTTGTCTATTTGTGTGTGTGTGTGTGTGTGCGTGTGCGTGCGTGCGTGCGTGCGTGTGTGTTGTATGTGCGCATGCATGAGAACTGTTCTACTCTGCTGAGTGAGTGCTAACTCCCTTTGTCCTGAGTGGACAAGGGCTAATGCATGTGGCACAATCAGCACACACACACACACACACACACACACACAGAGGAACCCTCAACTATTTATATGCTGCCTGTTGGAAAGGTCTATTAATCACACGCGCACACACGCACACACACACACACAGAACAAGACTGAAGAGAGAGAGAGAGAGAGCAGAAATGGTGTGTGTGTGTGTGTGTGTGTGTGAGAGAGAGAGAGAGAGAGACAGAGAGAGACTAGGTTCTTCTTTTTGCTGTTTACAAAGTGTGTACTTGTTTGTGGTCTTTCATGTCCTATAAAGTGTATGAAGTGTCCTTTAGAATAATCGTCCTCCTCCTCTTCCACCTTCTCCTACTTCTTTCACCTGCATTTGTGGTTTTATGTCATTTAAACAGTTCAAGTGTGAAACTTTCCCACTGAAATACACTAACAAAATGTACGACAATTTTAACACCCCCATTATTAATTCAGTTTATGATCACACATTCTTTCTTTCTTTCTTTCTTTCTTTGCTTTTTTAACATGTACTCAACAGTTTTTTTACATAATTTCTACTCAGACGTGTATATTTTTGGTTTCTTTTTAACTTTTGTGATTCCTCTTTTTCTTAATTTTCCTGATTCGTCCTTTTACTTTTTTTCTTTCATTAATTCTATAATATTGAACAGCTTCATGTACTGTATTTTTACATTTAGATTTTGAGAGGGGGAGAGAAACAGAGAGATTATCGCCTACATAATGGTGTGTTTAATTCAGTATTTTTACTTCCTGTTTCCTGTCTCTCTCCAGAGGCGGAGCCAATTTATGGCTGTTTTGCTGCATTTCACTGAGGTCTTAAGGGCGATTGATTACATTTGCCTCTGGGAAAATACTGGCGGCTCTGAAATGACCTTGATTGACCGTTGAGCTAGCTCTCTTCTCTCTCACACACACACACACACACACACACACACACATTAATTTCGGGCCTGTCTGATTTTCAGGGCTGTTGGGGAACATATGCCCAGTAATGGGGTTTTGTTTGATTGGCAGGAGAGTATTTAAAGTCCTGCGACTGGAATTTTAATCTCGCTGTGTCGGATAAACATAAAAAAATGCGCAGAGGCCATCGCTCAAAGGCCACTAGTGTGCACTTTTAATATAGATGATGAATCCAAGACAATCTGCATATGTAGAGTTTCAGCCGTTTAAAGATTGATGTGTAATAAATCTGTAGGTTATCATCACTGACAGTTTCTGGTGGTCTATGTACATCCTGTGCATCCTGCAAACTCACAGAACTAAGGTGTCTTGTTCCCTAGACACTACGGGTGGGAGGCAACTGTGCTAGCCAATAACCCAAAGTGCCCACCATATGAAATTCCAATTTTATTTGTCATATACACAACCATACACAGTATAATGAGCAATTAAATGCTTATATGACTGGGTGTTACCTAAAATGGAAGAATAGAACAAAACAAATGACTACAATAGGGAAAAATGCACAATTAAGCTAAAGATAGTGTTTTCAATTAAGATATGAAATATAGAAAAACAGTAAAAATTCAGGTTAAAATATATACACATTTACAACATTACAAAGTTACAAAATAAAGTTATAGAATTAAATCGAGTTTTTAATTAAATATAAACTTAAAGCAGAAATATATAAAACATATCTAAATATAGCAAAATATAAAAATTACACAGGAAATATTTATTCATAAGTACTGGAAAGATTGCTGTTTTATGTTCTCGACCCAAATCCAGTTTAGTTAGTGTTCTTATTATAGTGTTCTAGGGCTAAGCCTTATCAATCATACTGCTACTGTCATACCCACACATATTTTTACACTTCTATATTATTACACTTTTATATCTCAGGGTTTATAATTTCTTTCTGTACAGTGTGTAAATCTGGTATAATTTATACCATTGAATTTTTATTCTATTTTATTTTGGTAAACCTTGTAAATTTTGTATGCATATACAATATACTGTATATATAATGTATTTTTTATTAAAAATTTTATATTATAATATGAAAAATTCAAGTATATACAGTATCTATATTGAAAAATTCTATTTAAATATATTATTGTACTCCATAAACATTTCTCACTTAAGGTCACTTTTATAAGTTTTACAGTTGTATAAGCAGTCCACTGCACATCAAGTGTACTGTATGGTTTTGTATGTGACAAATATTATATTTAAATAAACAGCAGTTTAATACCAATCAGTTTATTAATAGAATATGAGATCATTTAAAGCTTCATCATAAACACTATATGTTTATAGTGTTTTTGCCATTTTATGGCTTCGTTCTAAATTCAGCTTTAGTTTGTTCCTACTACAATTTCATCTAATTTAGGTTGCATTCAAAACACTAAAAGTTTGTCTAGTTAAACTATTTACTAAAATCTTGAACAATTTTGAGCTCTATTATTAATCCCATTCACAATTAGTGGTCTGATGAGAGCATCGGAGGCTCTGTCCCAAATTTCTGCTTAGGTTTCTTACTAAAGGGTCAATTATTTTATAGCTAACCCCCTCCTAAAATTCATAGCAATAGTCACAACAAAATTCAATACCAAATAATCCATCCATCCAGGACCATTTTTTTAAAACCTCGTTAGGACCTCCAGTCAACATTCACATTCACTTTGGGAATGGCAATTAGCCTAATCTGCAGGTCTTTGAACTGTGCGGAAACCCACCAAACACAGGGAGAACATGCAAACTCCATGGACACAGACCCCAAATGAATCAAACCTACCTCTTGGAGATGCAAGGCGACAGTACTAACCATTAAGTCCCAGTGCTGCCAATCCTAAATGATAAAATTGGCAAATTGTTAATCTAATTAGTGTTCTTATGAAAACATTTTTAGGAATTATTTTAAATGCCACCATTCAGACCTAGTTAGTGGTGTTTGAAGATGAACCATTTTAAGGCCCTATCTCAATCAGTAGAATTCTCACCTAGTTAGTGTCCTAATTAGAGGGTTCTTCTCGTCCCAAACAGTAGAACAGTTGCTTTGTTTGTATGTTTGCTAGAGAGTTTGTCTCTTCATATTATTAAGTTGTAGCACAGGTTGGCATAATGTAATGAGAATAAAAGCTAATAGTGGTTCACATGATTAACTGTGACCTGATTGGTTAATTCAATTGAACTTCAAATCCCCCTTTACTGACCCAGAGTAGAAACCACTAATCAGATGACTAGCAACCACACTATTTGCTAGCAAGTAAAAATGCTTTAATAGTACACAATGGTAGAGAGGATTCCTTTCTTGCTTTTCATTTAAGTTTGTTTAATAGCTTCTTACTTATTAGTGTGACTACTGATAAGCACTGTTTTTCCTGAATGCTTGCCTTTGAGGTACTGCCAAAGAAAAGTTTGAGCCACAGAAAAGAAGCAAGAGAAGAAAAAGAGAAAGGAAAAGAAAATGTAAAAGGAGTGTGTTTGGCAGCGGGGAAAAAAATAGACTACAAGAAGAGCCACTAGAAGAGATTAGTGTTGACAGGAAATGAAAATGTCCTCTTTTGTTCCAGCCGTTTGTTCTCGTCTCCATCGCCTGGTTTGTTGGAGCTTGGACAGAAAAACAAAAGGCCATAAAATAGGGAAGAAAGAAAAGAATATGTGAGGAGAAAGTAAAAGAAATAAACTACAGAGGAAGTTCTCAAGCTTTCGAGACTTTATCACTTTCATCGAAAATGGCTTCGTTATTCTCTCTATTTTTTAAAGTTCTGGATTATAAACAGATATCTTTATTTTATGCAGCACATGGACCACCATGCTGATTTAAAAATAAATGTTCATAGCAAGAAAAAGAAAACCTTTCAGATAACTGAAATATATGATGCATACAGTAAAGAAACAAATTATAATTTGTCTGACTTGCTGAAAAACTCTTTAGCTGCTTTAATGAAATTACCCAAAATTTAATTGATTCTTTTCCTTCAAGTATTCTTATCGCATGACGCTTCCATCCACCCTTGGCCTGACATGTCAGTGCTTTGTTCTTACACAAAGGGGCTTTTTTTTTTCTTTAGTTTTTTCTGGTGACATACTGATGATCAGTATGCTGAATTTCTACTGATGTTTCTTAAGGCGCTGTACTCGGTCCTCTTGTGTTTTTCCTTTATGCTTGCTCTGTCAGTAAGATCTAATATATTACAAAATAAACTAAAACTCTGGAAGCTCTCAACAATATAAAGTGTTCAACATTTATGTGTACGAAGTCAGTATTGAATGCTTCTATTATCAAACAATGAGGCAGGAATTTCTGTATAATTTTTCAAACAATGCCATCAAATTAGACTTGTCTTTGTCATTTTGACCCATGGCCTTGCAGACCTAATGCAAGTAAAAGTGGAACCAGTTGTTTGAAATCTGTTTTAAAGTATGGAAATTATATTCCTGGCAACTCCAAACTGTCTGGCAATGTCTGCTTGCATTGGACCAAAGTTGAAGCATTCTGACCACCCTCTCTCTCCCTCTCTATCTCCTAATGTTGGCACGTAATAGTGTCAAAACAAAAGGCATAAACAGAAGGTTTCCTTAGTTTTAATACCACACAATGTCAGCTGTATATAATCACATACAGTAGCAGGTTAGGCTATGCATGATAAAGTAACGCACTACCTAACTTGAGAGTAATTTTGCCTAACTTGTTTTCTAGATTTTAGGTTTTGGTGACAGTACAATTTGTTTTTCTTCAAAAGTGCAACGTTCCTTTTGTCCATAAGTACAGCAAAGAAGCACCACTTGCGGTGGTGGCTACAGCAATTCTTAGTACAGTAGATTGGCATTTTGAGTAAATTATGAAGTGTTTATGTTATGTCATGTTTATGTTATGTCATGTTAATAAAATGTACACAAAGGTTGCTGTTCCTGAAAGGCCTGAGAAAAATGATTGTTGTCCCTGACTATAGTTTTATAGTTATAAAAGGAAAAGTATGTACAGCATTCCTTTTAATTATGCAAAATGGCAAGTTCTAAGGTCCTACATGAAAAAAAAAAAAACATTTTATGACTTAATGTACTGTACAGTATGTGTGTTCTTGAAAGTCCTTGCTGCTAAAACACTCATAAAAGGTCTTATTTCGGTGCTGCTAACTTGATCTGTTTTACTGCCTGTGTCTTCTAATATCCCATTACAGCATCGTGTTGGTATATATTCATTCATTCTCTATGCTAAATAATGTTTCAAACTCTAGCTAGGTTTAGTTACTCCATTACTCCGCTGAGGAATGAAATGGCACCTACATCATTAAACATCAAATCCATAACCAGCTGTGAAAATGAAATAAGCATGTTGTAATGATTACAGTTCTTGTAATAATGGATTGTTAAGGGGCCCACATTTCTAAATCTGATCCCAAATTTGTATGATTTTTAAATCTTAAGGAATCCTAGAAATATTCCCCAGGAATTTTGTTCAGTAAAGAAGTTCTGTATAACTTGCCAAGGTTCTGAAAGGCATTTTGGTACAGTAGGTAGTTTGTGCCTCATCACAATGGATCATAGAGTTCACAAACATGCTGAATTTCTATGATTTGCTATAATAATCCTCCCTGAACTGCCAAAATTTAACTTAGGATTAGTGAAGACAGTTAGTTCCACAATTCTGCTAAAGAGCTGATATGGTCCTGCTATGAGTTGCCATGAGCATCTTGTGAGCCATATGTAATGAGGAAGTTATTCTCACACTATGCAGAGCTGCATTTTGAGCTGGCATCTAGTGCACTACATAGATTTCCACCTAGAAATAAACAGGGAAGATGAAGAGGTCAGCTCTAGACTCATATACCTTTAGTGCAAATTTTCTTTTGTTAGATATGCTGGGATTGATGACATGAAATTCACACCATGTTGAATCTTATATTAACGCAAAGGATGTTTGAAGGAGGAGTCTAAAACACTGGGATCCAGGTGGGGATTGACAACTAATTTGACAGAACATGAAAGCACTTTTTAACACAGAACATGATAGCAAGTGCTTAGATATCGTAAGACAATTCCTAGCAAATAGTGAGGTGCTGTGTAAAGTTTTCTGTAGGTAAAGAACGAATGTTCATAGACAGTTACCATTTTGTATGAGCTCAGTTCATAATGAAATTTAAAAAATGCCACATAAGTGATTACTGAGTGCATTGTACTTTTTTTTTTTAGCTTATATTAATAAGCTAAAGGCATTTGATGACACAAAGGTGAGTGGCCAAGAACTGTCAGTAATGCATGGTGCACTTCAGAAAGGGTAGGAAATGTGAAACAGGCTCCCTAGACATACCAGTATATTTTATAAAATTAGTCATAGTTCACAAAGCGAGGGAAAGGAAGCTTACACGTCTTAGTTTGAACACAAAAGGGTGACGTCGTCATTGGCATAATCAGCAGGAGAAGGTGAAGGTGAGAAACATTTCACATGCTAGAGCTTTTTTTAAACAAGGTCTGTCTAGGCAAAACATTCTTCAAACGTCCTTAGTAAAAATGAAAAAAAAAAAAAAAAGGAAAACAGCAAGAACAAGCTGTAACAGCTATGTTTTTTTCCAGCATTTGACACTAGCCAGACATTTATCAAAGATGTTCTGTCTTTTCAAAATTGCAAAAAAGAGCAGCCTTCATTTTCCAGTTTCAATGTAATCCTGGATTGTTTTCTTTACATTCAAAAGGTTCCTTTTTTCTTGCCAAACATATACAGTATATATACAGTACAGACCAAAAGTTTGGACACACCTTCACTCATTCAATGTGTTTTCTTTATTTTCATGACCATTTACATTGGTAGATTCTCA
>JAQMYG010000010.1:18158623-18175790 GCA_030014215.1 Clariallabes teugelsi
CCGTCTGGTCCTGCTGCTTTCCTGGTGTTCACTCTCCTGAAGGCTCTCCTCACGTCATGCTCGGAGATGATGAACGCGCTTCCGGTGCTGGCAGTGTCTTCCTTTCTGTAGCCGTTAGCGCCGCTAGAATTAGCGCCGCTAGCATTAGCATCGCTAGCGTCTTTAGCTGCAGCCTCGAAGCGAGCATAGAATGTGTCCGCGTTCGTCATACCGGATGTTGATGCTTTGTAGTCCGTTATTGTCCCTGCCATAGGCTCCTAGAGTCACTCTGTTGGAGCTGTGACTCTAGTTTCCTAGTTTCTCTAGCGCTGCGTCGCCTCCTTTACCACTTTTCGCACCTTATATGACGCAGTCTTGTACGGGTCCATGTCACCCGACGTAAGTCCCGCGTTGTAGGCAGCGGTGCGAGATCTCAGAGCATCACCGATGGTTTTATCCACCCACGGCTTCTGGTTGGGAAATGTTCTGATGGTCGTTTTCTGCACGATATCATCCACTAATTTCCCGATGAATCCCACAACCGCTTCCGTAAACACGCTGATGTCATCGGAGCTGTTTCGGGAAAATGTCCCAGTCTGCGTCATCGAGTGCGTCCTGTAATGCGGCCACCAATTGGTAGCGTGCGACCTCCCTCTGAACCGGAACTTCCTGTTTGAGCCTTTGTTTGTATTTTGGCATGAGGAAGATGGCGGCATGGCCGGTTTTCTCAAACGGAGCTGGTGCAGCAGCTCGCGCTGTTGCACCAGCTGCTGTTCACCATTAAACACACGCTGCCTCCCCTAGACTTTCCAGAGTCCCGTGTCCTGTCCATGCGGTGAACCGAGAAGAATTCTGCTGGCTGGATGGCGTGGTCCGGCACCGCTGGGTTCAGCCATGTCTCAGTGAAGCAGAGGAGATTGCAGTCCCGAATGTCTCTCTGGAACTTTACCCTGGCCCTGAGGTCATCAAGCTTGTTCTCCAGTGACCGGACGTTGGCGAGCAGGATGCTAGGCAGAGGTGTGCGGTGTGCACGGGCTCTCAGCCTGTTCCTGATGCCGGCTCGTTTCCCTCGGGGCCGCCGCTTAGCGTCACGTCCTTTGTTCTCCCTCAAGATCTCACTCGGCCAGCTTGTATCCGAAGTTAAAAACGTCGAATTGTAAGTACATTGAATACCAATAGAAACAAGAGTGTCTCTATCATACCTAATGTACTCAATGGTGATGAGTTTACCGATTTTAAAACGCTGAAAACTAACTTACAAAACAAAAACAAAGAAAAGTGAGTCGGAGCATTCGTGACGGCAGTTGACCTCACCAGCGTCATCTTTCTTCTAACTTGATTAATTACTTACCTGTACTCTCGTTTCCAGAAGCCGCTCCCATTGCAATCTCCGAGCTGCTGTCGCTGTACCGCCGTGGTGTGTGGTTGTACTCCTTTCCAGGTCTCGTCAGTTTGGGCTTCTCGACACTCCTTCTCCTCAAAGAAAGTAAATCATACCGTTTATCCTTGCTCTTCAGTTGATATCTTGCAAGTGCCTGTTCCTAAGCTCCATCGTATTATCCGAAGTGTAATAAACTCACTTATCTTTATACTTATTATCGTGTGGAGTCCGTCTTTGTTACAGAAGCCCGGACCTGACACAAAATCTAAGGATGAGTGAGACAGACCCAGTTCTAGAGCTGGTGAAACTACTTCGCCAAGCGTTGCTAACAGTAACACCAACGCCATTACAGGACTCCACCACCGGCACATCCAACGCTTCCTCGACGCTCACGATTTCCAGTCCCATGGCACGACCAGCACCCTTTTCTGGAGCGGAAGGGAATTGCAAGGGTTTTCTACTACAGTGCTCCCTAGCGTTCACCATGCAACCGCATTATACCCCACTTATCAGGCAAAAATAACCTTTATTCTTTCTCTCCTGTCCGGACAGGCATTGCAATGGGCCGAAACAATTTGGTCGCAGGGAGGACCGGTGTCAAAATCATATGACCTCTTCATAGATCACTTCAAGGAGGTTTTGGAATGAGTTGACAGTGAGGCCTCCGCAGGAGAGCAGTTCTACCAGCTGAAACTGGGTAACTGATCTCTTCAAGATTATGCCCTACAGTTTCGTACTCTAGCAGCAGCAAGTGGATGGAATGAGCAGGCCCTCATAACCACATACCATCAGGGATTGGAACCCAATCTACAGCTCATGCTAGCCACCCACAATGATGACAGAGGATTAGAACAGTTCATTTAACTATCCCTCCACTGCTCAGCTCGTCTCGCTTCATGTCGCACCAATGCCCAATGCAGGGAGCGCGACCATCACTCTTCCTCACTTACCTATGATGTCAGAAAACCTAGAACCTAAGGAGTAACCTATGCAACTGGACAGGTGTAGGATTACATCGGCGGAGAGACAAAGACGGCTGACCCAGGGTCCCTGCCTGTACTGCGGCAAAGTGGGGCATCTCAACGTCGAGTGCCCTTTTCGTCCTCCTTGTTCCGTGGTGAGTGCAATTTCAAATAATGTAGAAAAGATACAACACCTAACTACAAATGTAAGACTTACTGCATCTCACATTACTGTTACAGTGGCAGCTCTCCTCGACTTGGGGTCAGCCGGTAACTTCATCTCCGGAGACTTGTGCCGATACCTCAAACTCAAGACAGTTCCGATGAAAAAATTCTACCAGATCGAGTCCATAACTGGAAAACCCCTGTCCAGAAGATCAGTACATCAGCTCGCTGGTCCCGTCAACCTCCAAATCGGTCTGTTCCACCAGGAAGAAATCATGTTATTAGTACTAGAAGAATCTACCTCCGACATCTCCGACTAACCCTAACCCTAAAAGGGCTTCTGCCCCAAAAGGGCAGCCCAACTACCACCACATTGGCCATGGGATTGTGTGATCGATCTGCTCCCAGGTGAGCCGTTACCTCACGGAAGCATTTATCCTCTTTTGCTCCCCAAAAGGAAGGCCATAGAGGACTACATTTCTGAAGCTATTCGACAGAGACTTCCTGCATAGACTTCCATACTCTCAACCAAGCTACTGTCAAATTTCGCTATCCATTACCCCTGGTCCCAGCAGCCGTAGAATGTCTCTGCGGGGCCAAACTCTTCACAAAATTCGACCTCCGTAGTGCCTACAACTTGATTTGAATAAGAAAGGGGGATGAAAGGAAGACGGCATTCGTGACACCTACCGGCCATTATGAATACTGGGTGATGCCCTACGGTCTGGTCAATGCCTCTGCCATCTTCCAGAACTTCATGCATGAGGTCCTTCGAGATTTCCTTCACCGGTTCGTCATTGTGTACATAGACGACATCCTAATCTTTTCGAGGTCAGAGGCAGAACATTACCGTCACGTCACCAAAGTTCTCAAAAGGCTAAGGGAGTTCCAACTATTCCTTAAGGCAGAGATATATTCATTCCATTAACCATCAGTTCACTTTCTTGGTTATATCAAAAGGGAGTTAAGATGGACGAGGGGAAGGTGTCGACCATTACCAACTGGCCCTAACCCACGACCATCAAAGAACTACAACGATTCTTGGGCTTCGCCAACTTTTACAGGAGATTCATAAAGAATTACAGCATCACAGCAAGCCCTTTAAATTCGCTGCTCCGCGGAAAACCAAAATCACTGCAATGGAACCCCAAAGCTACCTCCGTGTCTGCACCTGTTCTCGTCCATCCCAATACTGAAGTCCCTTTTGTGGTGGAAGTGGACGATTTGACGACTGAAGTGGGAGCCATTCTCTCCAAGCAACAAGGAGATCCAACCGCACTCCACCCAGATCTTTGTCAACCCCATCCAATGGCAATGCCCTTCATCCATCTCAGAACCGGCACCAGCTACTCCACCAAACTGTCCATCACTCTGCCGATTTGTACTGGAGAAGGATTGAAATTCCCTCATTCACTCAGTACACTGCTCTTTGGGCACTGGACATCCAGGGATTGACAGAACTCTCTTGACAGAACTCTCTCGCTTCTGGTGACCAAATATGAAGAAAAACATGATAAGGTACATCAAGGGATTCCCAGATTGTGCCATGTCAAAAACCCCTCGACACCTACCAGCCGGTCATGCCCCTGCCCATTCCTCAACGTCCATGGTCACACCTGGGGGTAGACTTCCTCACGGATCTACCTGTCTCGGGAGGACATACCTGTATCCTAGTAGTAGTAGACAGATTTTCTAAAGGATGTCGACTGATCCCTCTTAGAGGTCTGCCAACCGCTATGGAGACTGCTGACTTACTCTTCAATAGGGTCTTCCGCTACTACGGAATCCCAGAGGATATCGTCTCAGATCGAGGGCCTCAGTTTATATCAAGAGTCTGGCGAGCGTTCTTTTGTCTACTAGGTGTGACTGTGAACTTGTCATTAGGATACCATCCTCAAATGAATGGGCAGATGGAGCGGAAGATTCAGGAGATCGGCCAATTCCTCCGTACCTTCTGTCACGGTCACCAGGACTCCTGGAACCAGTTCATAGGCTGGACTGAGTATGCCCAGAACTCCCTTCGCCCAGCTGCCACAGGTCTCACCCTCTTTCAATGTATCCTGGGTTACCAGCCACCTTTATTCCCCTGGAACGGGAAGCTGTCTGACCTCCCGGCTGTCGATTAATGGTTCAGGGAGAGTGAGAGAGTCTGGGAAGAAGCACATCACCATCTGCAGAGAGCTGTACGTAGGCATAAAACCAATGCCGATTGATATAGATCCACCGGTCCAATCTACCATCCAGGAGATAAGGTATGGCTCTCGACTAGAGACCTATGCCTACGACAGCCCTGTAAAAAGCTTAGCCCCAGGTATGTCGGTCCCTTCAAAGTCCTGGAACAACTCAATCCGATAACGTACAAATTACAACTGCCTTCACACTACCGTATTCACCCTACCTTTCACATATCTCTGTTAAAATCATATCATGATCCTGTCATTTCTCCCACAGACCCTGGCCCTCAAGAGGAAGTGCCCCCTCCTCAGGAGTGGGTCATGTAGGAGGGGGTAATGTCACAGTCAGGCCAGGCTCCCAAATCAGTCAGACACCATGCCCTATATCTCCAGAGTTCTAATCACCATCACCTGTCACCAATCAGCAGCAGCACATAAAAACCACACACTGCGCCTCAGTCAGTGCCCGGGCTCGTAGTGGCTCGAAGTGGACTCAACTTCCTATGCTCACCTAAGAAGAACATACTTGATTAATTACTTACCTGTACTCTCGTTTCCAGAAGCTGCTCCCGTTGCAATCTCCGAGCTGCTGTCGCTGTACCGCCGTGGTGTGTGGTTGTACTCCTCTCCAGGTCTCATCAGTTGGGGCTTCTTCTCCTCGCCATAAGAAGAAAGTAAATCATACCGTTTATCTTTGCTCTTCAGTTGATATCTTGCAAGTGCCTGCTTCTAAGCTCCATCGTATTATCCGAAGTACAATAAACTCACTTATCTTTATACTTACTATCATGTGGAGTCCGTCTTTGTTACATCATAACTGTTTGAGATGTTGAACCTTTATTGTTTGAACCTTTTAGTTTTAGATTAATCAAAATATCTTTGAATAAGATGAAGCCTGATGGTGTAAGATCAAATCTTTAAGTCTCTCTTTCCCATTCATGTTTGTGACTGGATAAACAGATCTTTATTTTGTTTTGCTGCTTTTAGTATGTTTCATTTATTTCTTTCTTTCCCTGATTGTTTTGTTTTACCAGGTTATCTTTCTGAGCAAACCCCTTAAGTGTTCAATGAATGTTCTTGTTTGACCTCTTAAGTCCAGCTTATGTGGTAATTACTTGTAATTTAATACAACTACTTCATTATCTTTATTAAACTGAGTATGATCCTCAGGAAATATGGATGCCAGAATTTGATCAAGTGCAAAGATGAGTGTTTTCACACAGATTAGCTTGAGCTGCAGTTCCAAATAGAGTGTCTCCTGGGTACTTCCAGGCCAGTAACTTAAAATTAGGGCACACTGCTGATTTTGTAAACTTGCTTCTTGAAGGCGAATTGATTCCCAGAGGATCACCACCTTTTGGCAGTTACAAATAATCTCATTTGCTTGGAATCTTCGGTCTGGAAGGTGTAAAAAGCTGAATCAGGCAACTGGAAGATGATGTATAAATACTTAAAGTAAAGTATTGTCATGATGAATTGAAGCCAAGGGTCCTTGATCACATAGTCCTTGAAGGCATGCTGTGAAAGGTCATTACTGATTGGGATTTATAATCCTTATTGCTTGAACTGTTCAGTTCCATGCAAATAATGAAAAAAAAAAGGATGCACCTAATCCCAATTAAAGCAAGTGCGGTTATGTTCAGAGGCAGGGTAACATTTGTTAGGGAGGAATAAATAATATCTTCATATGATTTTATGAATCAGTGTATGAAAGGGACATTAAGCGAGGACACAGCCCAAATCATAACTAAAGAACTACATGTAGTAGACAAACCATGATAATCAAAACACATAATTACTCTAGGTATATATTTCATAATTTTTTTTAAAAAAAAACAGTGTATTTATCTACTTTTGCATTTTACCATTACTAATAAAGAAGCTCAATAGCAAGTGATCATTGCATCAGTGCATCTAAAAAAAATAAAAATAAAATTTACACACAGTGAAAGCCAAGATGCTGGTCTACAATGGAATGTCCCTTGACACTATGTGCACTTGGTCACATGTTGGATATTTATTTCACCAAGAGCCAAAAGCCTCTGGGATTACAAGTAGTTTGACTTTGAACATTTCGCTTCACTGAAAAGACACCTGAATGAAACCAAATCCAAGGATCCACGGTGTCATGTAATGCCCCAAGCTCAGATGCAGCCATTTGTGTCTGTTTCTGATGGAGGTTATTGCTTTTAGTATGGAGCAAAAAAATAATTAAAATAAAAAAATAAATGAATTATTTAAGATTTATTTCCCCAAAGGCATCCTAGTGGAATGTTTGGACTTTCAAATATAATACCTAGAGGTGAAATATATGAAATATGGTTAAAAATATCATATAGAATATTATACTGAATTACATAGAATATTACAGAATATTATACAGAAATATTAGTGTTCATTATAAAGACATTTCTTTTGAAAAAGCTTCTTAATGGCAGTTTTGTTGGTTTTAATGCTAATTTCAATTGGGATTTGCTCTAATTAAGACAAGCAAGTAAGCAGGAAACACTCTTGTCATTGCTGTCATTATTTGCCTAGATTAATTAGGAAAACTATCACAGACATCTACAAACAAACAAAAAATCCCTTTAACCATAAAGTAAATGAACAGCTTGACAGCAACATGAGAGAATTCTTTTTTCAGATAAAGCAAGAAGAGCTGAAAACTGCTAAGTAATATTTTGTGGATCTTTTATTTTAGTCACATGGAGGATATAAAGCACAAATGCTTAAATAGTATGCTTTTTTTGTTATGTAAATGTTGATTTAGTGTGATTTTTTTTGTCAAAAGGCTATAATTCCACCTCCCATAGTTTTTCTACAATAGATAAAACAGTTGTACTTGTGGTCATTTAAATGTGCAATTTAGTATAAATAATATGTTGTTGAGCTGGGGAAAAAGGGAAAAAAAAAAACACAGCACACTCATGCTTTGATTGTGAGTCACTGCCATCAAATTGGGACAAGGAAAAGATGTTTTTTTGTTGTTGTTGTTGTTGTTGCACACAAAAAAAGGGGGAAAAAAAGAAAAATACTTTTTTTGTTGAAGACAATGCAAAAAGTTGACTATACTTGACAATACTTAAAGTTTCAGAACTTTAACTAGCACATGCAAACAATGGCTTTTGCCAGTACAGAAAATGCATGCACATCTCTTAAGTGTTGTAGCATTATCTCTTTCCTGCTGTGAAGTGGATCCTGGCTCCCAAATCCAGCAAAACCCAATAATGGGGTTTAGTAGGAAGAAGAGAAATAAACAAAAGTGAAGAATTGTAAGTGAAATTAAAATGTTACACTAAAGTATCCCACAGCTTTGTTAAGTATAAACCATGGTGGATGCACATCCAAATGAATGCCCCAATTACAAATTTTTGCCTTAAGAATTAAAACTTGTCAAGAAATACCCCCCCCCCCCCCTTTATTTTATTATCTTATTTATTTATTTTATCTTTTGGTATGTATGTATGTGTTTACATTTCCTTAATCTGTGATTCACTTATACATTTTGTGTGTTTCCCCCCCCTTAAATTATTACTCCCCCACCCCCCCTAACTCTAGAAGCATTGCATTTTGTTTGTTTTTATAATTTAATTTCTAATAAAAAGTTATAAAAAAATAAAAAATAAAAACTTGTCAAGAAATTTGCCTCGGCATACAAAGAATTTTCGGCATACGAGTGAACAAACCGAGCTAGTTGCCATGTATCTGGGGGGTATTCAAAACTCCAAAGCCAAGCAAATCAAGTTTGCATTTTTCTTTTTTTTTTTTGCATTTTGTGCAAGAATTAGTAAAGACATTTCACAATGGATCAATTTTGTTTGTTAATGCAGCCATTGCCAAAAGGATTCATGAATAAAGATTAAGTCAGGTTTAACGACTATTTATTCCATACTTCATGTCTTTTCTAAATGTTTTTGATTGTTTTTATATGCAAAAATATGATTATACTTGTGAAAAATTGCTAATATTGGTTATACTTTTTTGGGTGGCTGGAACGGATTATCTGCATTTACATTTTTCTTATGGGGAAATGTGTTTTGCATTATGAATGTTCACCTTAAGAACTCGCCTCTGGAAAGGATTAATTTTGTATGCTGAGGTACCACTGCATCTGTAATTCATGACTGGTAATGTGATTACAATTACACTAACAGAGTGTATGTGTTCTTTTTCATGGGTTTAACATTCTCTAAAAAAAAAAGTTCACTCATGGCAGCCACTATTTGACCCAGAATGTACTTTTGATTCACTGATCACATGACGAATAGAAGCCGTGTGATTGGCTTTTCAGGATGTGTCATGTTTCACTATAAAAAATACATCCTTTTATTTAAAAAAAAAAAAAGGAGGTTCATTGCTCCAAAGCCAAAGGAATTTTTTTTTTTCAGAATGAATAAAGAAATTGAGCTGGCATTGTTTGTTTTAAACTTTACTAATCAGAATCCTGTGCAGCACATAAACAAGATGGCCACCAGGCACTTTATTTCTTAACTTTCCACATTTGCTTGATTTTAATGCAATTTTACTCACACATATGCTCTTTGTGTAGTTTACAGACTGGTTATAACCATCCATTCCTGTCATCCCCTGTTGGGCAGTTACAACTGTCTCTGTTTGATGAGAAATTTATTTTTTAGCTAGCATTAAAACCTTAATTCCTGTCTGCACTTGTGTCTGCAGGTAACACTAACAGAAAACTGTGGCTTAGAACCAGGCACATCCATCCTTTGACATCTAAGAGGTACTCACTGCCCAGGGACTATATCTACATGGTTAAAGGCAGCAAATGACCCAGCTAATCAGCCAGGTGACTCAACTACAAGCTGCAACCCCACAGTCTGTACTTCCATCTGCTGTCTCCCTCATCACCAGGCCATACAAATACTCAGGTGATCCCACAGAGTCTGAGGGATTTTGTTGCAATGTTCCCTCTATTTTCTGAGCCTGGAATCACAAAATTCAAGACATTGCTCACTGATAAAGCCCTCAGGTGGGCCACAAGGGAGTTTATATATCACATCATATGTCCAGTTTCTACAAATTATTTACACAGAGCATTTAATAATTCCTTAGATGGTAAGCAGATAAGTGAGTAGTTTAATTTTGTCAAGGGAAGCGAAGTGCTGTGGGGTATGTACTTTGGTTCCCTTGAGTGGATGACATGATTCCACACTCAAAGCTACTTCCTGCCAGGGGTTCCATGGTGACATTCTTACTGTAGTGGCTTGTGGAGACGATAAGGACACGTGTCGTCTTATTGATCATCTCACAGCAGCCAAGTTCAAGCTTCCACTGGTCCTGCTTTAATGCCTTTCTCATGGAGAAGCACTGGATTGAGGACCTGTTGGTGGTGGAGACACAGATCAATGCACAGAGCCGGTTTTCATGCAAGTCAGAGTCCATGACAATACCATCAGAGAGATCAGGTTGGCCCACCAGTAGAGACCAGATGGACTTTTTTTACTTTTATGTAAAAAGCTGTATTGTCATATTCACTCTTCTTTTTTACATAGCTCACCTCAAGCACCACTTTGCAAATTGATGTACTGTACTAGTTTCTCGCCTGTTCGAACAGGTTCCTGCCTGCATCCCAACATTTATTATTTTTTTTGCAAGGTTATATTGTAGCTATGATGCATGGGAGAAGGCTCCACAGATGGTTTTGTTAAATTGTAAGTGTTCAGACACAGGAACATCTGTTTTCAAAGAGGGGGAAGAAAGAGTATTCTGAGGGAATGTCCAAAATGGCCAAAATATTTGGAGGAATTTCACAAATTCCCACATAAATAGAAATATATAAACATTAAGATCATTCATTAATCACTTAAAGTTTGACATCAGTTGGGACATGTTGCAAAAAACAAAACAAAATCAATAATCAAGGTGGTCACTAAGTCCATATCACCCCACCATGCCAACAACAGTACTTTCCTATAACAACATCACACACACAGTGGTTTATTACTTACTTATAAACTGTGGTGCAAACGAGTTTACCATACATCTAACATACTGACAGGCTATAATTGTGTAATTACAATATGCAGAGTAGCAACATAACAGGCGGTCTACAATTCTAACAAGCTAACATTATGACAGATGAAAATGACACCAAGCTAGCATTACAAAAGCCCGTAATAAGGCGTGAAGACAGGCTAGCATTACGAACAAGCTAGCATGTCAGATTTAGATTAAAATTGGGATGTTGATAAATAGTAAGTGTTTAACAAAAGTAAACAAGATCTGTAGAACTGACACAGTTGTACAGTCATGGGGAAAAAAGTACTCATGTGAGTTTATCTGCTAGGGGCTAAATAGCAATTATGTGATTCTATAAAACTTATAAACTATAAACTATAAACTAAGAAATAACCATGGAGGATAACAACTCCAACATGAAAGATTTTAATTTAACGCTGTTCATTTTTAAAAAATAATTGAAGAAATGCTCTAACAAAAATCCTAACAATAGTTGTACCCTATATCTTGTTAACAAAATTTTGAGCAATTATTATGAATTAATACTTATGAGTAGTATGAGTATAAGAAGCAATCAGTAGGCCATATAAACTCTGTAATAAGCCATGCAAAACCCAATTTTGGCCATGTTATAAAAGCCACTTCTTACTGTTTAAATTATTATTATTATTATTATTATTATTATTATTATTATTATTGGTAAAACTCTTTTTAGATCTCGTAATGTTAGTTCACAAAAAGCATTATTAATGATTTTTTTTTTTTTTGCCTTGGTGTTTTTCTTTCCCTTTTTTTTCTTAATGTACTGCTCTTTGTGGTCATTCAAACCAGAAAAGCAAACACAATTTAAATTATTTTGTTACAAATTATATGGTTTTAAGTGTAATTTACTTAAAATAGTAATAATATAATAAGTCCTGAGCATTTTGTATTCAAGTTGATTCTACTTCAACTTTTTTTCCCTACTGTTGATTACTCAAAATACTTGGGGCTATCACTTTCCTCAGATTGTTTCAGTGCAGTCAACTTATCTGGATAATAATAATAATAATAATAATAATAATAATAATAATAATATGCCCTTCAGAAACTAGATAGAGAACAATTCATCTCAGTGGGGATGGGGTCTGGACGTGGACCTCACCAACCTTTTTATTTTCTTCTTTAGCCGTTCTGATGATGATTGGCTGCTTTGTTTCAGATCATTGTGCTGTTGCATGACCTGATTTTAGCCCAGTTTAACCTGCTAAATAGACAGACTCACATTTCCCCCAAGAATATTCTGGTATGAAGTGGAGTAAATCTTTTCCTCAATGATGGTAAGGGTCGACATTCCCCTGGCTGCAAAACAAATGAGGTGTTTTTGTTAATATACAGTTTTTTTTTTTGTTTTTTTTGGCTAAACATAGAACTGTGCATAATGAGAAAACTTTTTTAAAGGTTCTCAATTTGTAAACAGCTGATTTGTTTGGAGAAGGCCTTATATCCTTTCCCAGACTGAAGAGAAGGACTTTCACTTCTCTGAGGTGATGGCGCATCTCATTTTTTTCTTAAAATGATGTACACACAAGTCCAGAGCAACACATATCAGATGTTATATGTGTAATGTTAAAATTTGTAAATGTTTCTGAATAATAAAAAAAATGGTTGAAGTCTGTTGTATTATTCTTGTTGTTGCTTGAGTTTATTTACTGTATTTGTAAATGTTTTTTCCATAACTGCATTAATATTTTTTAAGCGAGCCTGCTTACTTTTTGAGGAAAAATATATATCCATTAGCACCAGTGTATGTTTTAAATAATAAAAATTTGTTTGTACGGTTAAATAATTGCTCATAGTCAATTAAAATGTTTGCCTTTAGGATGGTTGGATGGATGTTTTTCAGTAAATTTGTCCTTTTGTAAAATGAAGACAGGTTAAATATGAGCTGCAAACACAACTCTAATTTGCTTGGACGTTTTGCTTTGTATCCAAATATGAAATTGAAATTTGAGCAATAAAATCATTAGAGATTCACTGTCGGCCTTCACACCTTAACCTTTAACCTGCACCCACTCTGACTCTTTGCATTTCATTAGATTCTGCAGTGCCTATGGATGAAACACAGCATCAAATGAATAAATGTAAAAGTGAACCTGTAGCTGAACCTCTGACCTTGCTGTGCAAATGGTTGTGATTGCTGTTTTAAATAAGAAATTAAAAAAAAGATTCACCTCTTATGTAGAAAATAAATTCCTGTTGACTATTATGGGTCCGAGTTTTGAGAAGGATAGCAACGAAAAAGTTCTCCTTAAACAATAAAGATTTTTTGTAGTCTTTTCGGGTAATAAGTATACAACCCCAAATCAGAACATGATACGGTACTCTTATCCCATAATTTGGGTGGTTGTGTGAGTATGAGGGAGATAAAGGAGCACCCAGATTTTCCACATGACCACATTGTTTATATTTAACAACACAATTTGGTACATGAGCACACAATGATATCTGGCATACACCAAACAGTTGTGGTGGGGCTTCTGAAGGTGTGCCGTGTATAGACTTTGGCAGTAGATTCTTGTGGTGCTATGTGTTGCTAGATGGGGTGTCCATGAATTGGACTTGTTTGTCCTGTGTATTGCATGGGTGCTCGATTGGATTAAGATCCGGGGAGTTTGGAAGCCAGGTTGGCAGTCTTGGGCTCTTTGCCTGCTGGGCCTTGTGTAGTGGGCTGTCTTGTGTTGGGTGTTCTGGTGTCTTTGTATCATGGCCAGCATTGACTTTTTGGGCAATTTATGCTGCATTGGATTTTCTGTGGAATCAAAACAGGTCCCCTCAGAGACTGGCTTATGATTAGTTTACTGATATATAACTGATAATCAATGTTGATGTATTAATGTTATGTGGTGTTAATGTTATGACTGATCTGTGTATGTACAGTTTTTCATTATGTTTGACAACTCCAACAACAAAGTCTGAATCAAACTCGTCCTTAATAATTCTTTCAAATAATAACTACTAACTTACATATCATTGAGATTCAATGCTTAAGTGCAATCATGCAAAGTACACCCCCCAATACATTTGCATTACTTGTAACCATTTCTCATCTCACAGAACACTGTAGATGTTAGATGATAACATGATAACTACTGTGGTTCTCTTCAAAATTTCCATGCTATAATGACTTGTTCTGCCTTCGAGCAAAATACTTAAATAAAAACCAGTATTTAAATCTGACGCTGAACTTGTGCTTTGGCCCAAGATTTTTTTTTTTTAAGTTTCAAGTTTCTTTCTTGTTTAGCTGCATCTTACAACGTCAAAGGCTTATACAGAGGGGCATAACAACGTCCAGCCACTGCACAGAGGAAAACCGAGGGGAATCAATACTAATCCACTGCTTGCTAATTAAATTGTGCGAGAAATGATTGCTCATGGCCGTGCTTTAGCCTTCGGTTAGCTTCGTGTGCTTAAAACGGGAGAGCTGCTTCGAAGACTAATGAGCTCCTAGTTTCTCACCTGAACGAGCACATTATTTTCCTGACTTGAATATGTGAATATGATGGATTCCTCTTCTGTTATCAATGTTGATTTTATTTTATTTTTGTTATCCTATGGTTAATTAAAAGTACAGCACCATTACTTGTTTTAGTCAGTTATTTAAATTATTAAAGTCTAACTAACGCACTAACAGTCAAAAGTTTGGACACACCCACTAATTCTATGGTCGTTCCTGATAGAGTTCTATTTCTTTCTATGTTGTTAAGCAATGCTGAAAATTCATCCAAAATATGCAATAATTTCCTTTGAACAGTTAATGTTGAGATGTATCTGATATTTATGCTCTGTAAATCGTTCATAACAGCTCTACGTAATCTGAGGTGGTGTTTGTTAATTGGTGATTTCTGAGGCTGGTGACGCTAAATGAACTTCTCCTCTGCAGCAGAGGTAAGTATTGGTCTTGCTTTCCTTTGAAGGTCTTTATGAGAGCCAGTTTCATCATGGAGCTTGATGGGTTTTGCAAATGCAGTTGACAATACTGTTCTTGCAAGAACTGTTCCAGAACAGCTCTAAGGAGGCATCTAGTAGTCTTATTTGTATGAGTAATCTCCAGTCTTGAAAAAATCTAAGGTAAGGTTTTACATGTAGTTTCTGAGTATGGAGAATTAATAGTGACACCTTTAAAAGAGAGAAGAGAGAAAGAGAGGGGGGGGGGGGTAGTTCTGGCACTTTCTTCTGAATTCTTAATTTAGACTCAGAAATCTAATTTTAAACTCAAAATTTTGTTCTTTTTTATTTTCTAAGTTCTCTCAAAATTATGAGAAATATAATCAGAACTCAAATAGTTTATTATAATTTGTATTTTATTTATTATTTATTTATTTATTTATTTATTTATTATTGTTTGCTTATTTAATAGTGTCCATAATCCCCTTTTATTGTCGCTGACTTTCCAAAAAAATGCCAAAAAATTATATTTGTTTTCAGACATTTTTTTAACATCAGAATTTTAAAATGATAATTCTTGAGAAAACGTCAGAACTTAAAGAGATTTGGGTTAAAAATCTCTTACTAATCCTCTTCCGTATCTGGATACCATAACGAATGTGTCTGGTGGCATTTTTTGGAAAGTCAAGGACACATAATAAATAAGTAAATGAATGAATAAATAAACAATAAAACAAATAAATAAATAAATAAATAACCAAAAAAGAATAAATTCATTAAGAAATTACTACTACTACTACTAATATTACTATTAATAATAATAATAATAATAATAATAATAATAATAATAATAATAATAAAATAATAAATAAATAAATAATACATAAATAATAATATTAATAACAATAATAATTGAAATAACTGTGTGTAACATTAACTTTAAACAATGAAAATATTGTAAAGGTGGCTTGTTGTAAATTATAACCTTACTGTAAGGGTCTTCAGCGACCAAATCCATTTCGAGTGAAAGGCCAAAATATCCATATACATGTAGGCTGGCACGCAGTATAGCTTAAATGCTATTCTGTAAAACGAAAAACAACTTGGTGTAGTTCAAATAACAACAGAAACAATAACAACAGAACAAAATATACATATTATTTACAGTTTAATTAAAGTAAGAAAACTATTATGAAATTCACATTTAATATTATATTGGGATTTTCTTTAATTAATTTATGGTTGCACTCTTTGTCCTTGTATTCATGTTTCTTTGTCGCCTTGGAATGCTACTATTGGTCTTGTGTGGAAGTTCGTTTAAAGCTCTCTGTAGATGCTGAGATTGGAAGCTGCTGATTTCAGCCTGATAAAACTTGCAGATTTGCTCAAAGACCTCAGCATGTTTGGCTTATCGAGTTATTACTCAAGCACTCCAATTCCATCCGTCAGGTAAAACCTGCACTAATCTAATCTAATTCTACTCAAAAAGGATGTGAGGAAAAGTGCATAGATTCGCTGGTATATCTTTGTTATTGATGGTGTACATATTGGCATGCAATAACTTACAGCTAATAAAGTTGAATATAATTTAGAATTGAAAGACTGAACTGACTGTTCTAGAAAAACAGATTCTATCATATGAGTCAACAGTTAGCTCTGCTTAATAGTGTGCAATTTGAGGCACCAAAATGAGACATTTTTAGAACATGCTGATCTAAAGCTGCATAATAATAATAACAACAACAGGAAATAATAATAATTATGAGTCTAGAGACATGACCTGAATCCGATGGACCGAGCACATTCACAGCATCATGCAACAGTGTAAAAGAGGTCAAGGAATGTCTTCAATACCGACAGATGTGACTCGCAGGGTTATTTTTGACTCACCTAACCTACTTCATGTTGCTCTTCTTCTCCTCGTCCTCCTCTTCTTGCATGTTTTGTCCTTGTTCTCATCCCCCTCAGAGAGGTCTAATCTGCTTTGTCAGACCTTTTGATCCCTTCATTTTATACTATGTCATGTTTGAGGTTCCTCGCTGTGTGAGTACTATCACTTGTCATGCTGCGCATAAGTGGACCTCAAACATTGACCTCACCATTAAAGAATATGACCTCGGTGTCATATTCTTTAATTCTTTTTTTTTTTTGACACAGACCATGTTTTAAACAGAACAGGCCATAAATCATGCTGTGATGAAGGTAAATGAAGGTTTATTTTTTTTGCAATTTAAAATAAAAGGTACAGTCAACTACTGGCACACGCAGAGGGGTATACACACACACATATACAGTGGAACCTCGGATTACGAGCATAATAATTAAATTTTCCCATAAGAAATAATGGAAACTTAAATTATTCGTTCTACAGCCCAAAAAAATAAATACATAAAAAAAATGTATACAAAATATAAAGTAAAAATTAAACAAATTAACCTGCACTTTACCTTTCAAAAAAGTAAAAAATAAATCCCGACAGATAAGTGTTTGCGTTTGTGCGTGCAGGCAGTATGTGTGTGTGCGTGCGTGCAGTATGTGTGTGTGTGTGTGTGTGTGTGTGTGTGTGTGTGTGAGGCTAGAGTAAGTGGAGACTCTTGCTT
>JAQMYG010000010.1:18184561-18199514 GCA_030014215.1 Clariallabes teugelsi
ATATATAAGTATAAGGAAAATAGTGTGCAAGTAAAAAAATGCTTGCTTGATGTGCTTTCTTAGAGAATAAAAGTAAGCTTTAAAAGTAAAGTAAAAATGCACCTTTTATCGCATTGTGACTGTGTGACAGAATACAGTGTACTGGTTACTGTTTCCTTTTTCCTTTTTTCTGTTTTGTCTTTTTTTTCTTTGGACTTATTGCTATAATGTTTTTGATTGCCAGTAAAATCTGTCTTCTGGTTGCCAGTTTTAATGGATTTTCTCTGACCTTGATCTCCCATGCATGGAGCATAATCTGCGTACTTGCTCTCGATAAACTGTAGCGTCTGGTCTTTGTCTGCGTGCCTGTCACTTTTTCCACTGACTGGGAGTTTGATGTTCTCCTAATATGGTTTTTTTTTTTTTTTTTTTTTTTTTACACCAATGTGTTACTTTATTTCTTTCCTTTGCTTGATCAGAGGAATGTCCATGGTCCAATGCTACAGTATTTCCAATTTCTATGATACTATAAAAATGTGCTCCATGTGCATTTGATGTTATGAGTAATTAGATCAAATGTCAGTTTTTACTCTTTTATCTTTTCAGTAAGTGAGCGAGCAGCGACTATGCTTGCACTGACATGTGGCTCAAAGCCATTTTTCCCCTTCATTGCTGATGTACAGAAATCAATCTTTCTTTCTCTCTCTCTCTTTCTTTCTCTCTCTTTCTCTCTCTCTCTCTCTCTCTCAGCACTGTAATGTTCCCACACAAAACCAATGAGTCACGTTTCATTTATTCTCCACATACGGCTGGATAAATATGGTGCAAAGTCCGTTAACCAGTGATCGCTGCAGTGCTATATTTAAGGACTCTAGCGTGGTGCCCAGATATAAATCAAACGCTCATTCTAAATTACAATTAATCTATTTGTGCTATCGATTCCTCCCCTCAGTTATCTAGAATTATTAGCATAGCTAATCCATAAGGAGCACATCACTAACGCTAATTGTGAATTATGTGGAAGCTCTAATAGGAAACAGGGTGTATCTGTAGTAAAGGCCAAATGGTTTCTAAAAAAAAAAAAAAAAAAATTGTTATGTTTTTTTAAAAAGTGCTTTAAGAAGAAGGAGCATAAAAAAGAAAAAGTGGAATTTTCCTATCTATCCAGAACCCTTTTGTATGAATGTCTCAAATCATTGTGTGGTTTATTTATTGTTCTGGATTTGGGGATTTTTCTCCCGTTCTTCTCTGCAGAACATCTTCGGTTCTATTGGGGTGGTTATGTGAGGAATACCACCGTACTGCTGTTTTCAGATCTTTCCTAACATTACATCAGGTTTCTGCCTTGGACCACTTCAAGGAACATTCCCAAATTTGTCCTGAAGCAACTTGCTAAGCTGAGTTCAAGAATAGGAATATTTCTGTATAATATTCTCCACACTGTGAGGCAGACATCCTGGACATACTGTATTTAAAAGAAAACAACAACAAAAACTCACCATATAGATGGATTTAATCACGTAATCAGTGCCTCCTGGTTTTCATCAGGTAAAATGCTTCAATCTTGGTTTCATCAACCCACATAAGCTTTAGCATGCATTTAACAATGGCATTTTTCTCTGTGATCTACCTTAAAGATGTAGGATGAGTTTTCTTGAAAGCATTGCAAAGTTAAAATATCTGCATGGAGGAGTAAGAGTAAGTGTGCTGCTCATCATCACTATACCATTTAACCATCATCTTTGTCCTATGATGCTTTTATGAAATTTGCCTCTGAGTGCTGAGATGAGAACTGAAATGGTTCGGTTTCTCACGTGGTCTCCAATTTTCACACAGGACCTTCAGGGTTTTTAAGCACTTACCTGACTAAAGCATTAAAAGTGAAACACTTTATGAAAGTCCAGATCTTAAACCTGTACCATGCACCCAAGCAGGATAAACTTTTTAATAAAGATGGACAAGAAACTGAATCAAATGATAATCAACTCAGGACGGGCATCAGGCTAAACACCTGTGCCAATACAAAAGTGCAAATCAGATGTTATTGACGGAAGCAATCATATGAGCAACTACAACAACAAAAACACGTTTTACTGTATGTGAAGCATTTTCTTTGAGGTACAAGAGCATGACCTTATGTATTCTTGCAATTTCACAATTCTGGCATTCTGTACAAAGTCTCATACATTTTATTAATAGTCCTCTCTTTATATTAGCCCATTGACAATTAGATGAGGAGGTATCTCACTTATCAGTGAGTATAAATAAATAAATAAATAATGATA
Organism: Clariallabes teugelsi; assembly: GCA_030014215.1. Taxonomy (NCBI): domain Eukaryota; kingdom Metazoa; phylum Chordata; class Actinopteri; order Siluriformes; family Clariidae; genus Clariallabes; species Clariallabes teugelsi. The sequence continues at coordinate 18,186,826 of JAQMYG010000010.1, forward strand.
ATTACTCAAATATTAAAATAATGAATAAAGCTACAGTATGAAAGGACTGAAACTTGTAAGAAAACCCACACCTGCAATTGTGCAGCAATAATTCCACCACCTCAACTTGTCCACACTATTGTATTTTCTTTCAGTCCTCAAATCACAGTTCATATCATTTAATCAAAGATTTGTTTTTTATTAGCAAACACATCTCTAATGAACAGCCAATTGAGATTGGCGGCTTCAAAAACCTTGTGTTCAGAAAAGCGTACAAAAGATATCAGGAGCTTTGCAGCAAAATGAGCAAATAATTTTTGGCCAAATTTATACTTAAACCTTTCAGATACAATTATAAGCTCTTGAATTATTCATCCATCTGTGTGTATTGTCCATCCACCCATCGCTGGATCCATGCGGTAATATTAGTTTCTTTGTTTATCCCTGTATCTGCATTTATTCCCTTATTTGTAAGTGATCTTTTTGCACAATGTTAACAAGCCCATCTGCTGAACGCTAATTAAACAGAGCATTAAACGCAGAACATCATACTGTTGCCTGCTGTATGGTGCCAGAATACGTCACGATGAGCAGCTTCAGAGAAATGACAACCAGAGAACTGGCCTATGTTGATCTTTAAAGTGGGTGTTGCATTAAACTGTACGAACACTGCATCCATTGGACCATCTGCAGCTCAAACATAAAACACGAATCCCAAAGAGATGAAACAAAAGCATAGCTACAAACATCTCTCTCTCTCTCTCTCTCTCTCTCTCTCTCTCTCTCTGTCTCTCTGTCTACTCTCAGTACTGCGCTTTGTTTTTTTTATCCCATCCAACAGTGCGATATACATCTCGTTAATTCTTGCCTCGCAGCATGTTTCAAAACACCCAACCTTTTTCATCTCCTCTCTCTCCCTTTATCCATCACTGACGCTTCATTAATTTTTATCAGGCCAACCGATAAATAATTAGTCATAGGCATCTCAGATAGGAACAGAACATTGGAGAATGCTGTCAGTGCCAACAAAATGCAGTCTAAGCATTTCTTTATGCATGCTTTATTTATGGTCCTCCTCATTACATTGTTCACAGGGGAACACTGTTACAGCAACTGTTACAGAGGGAAAAAAAGAGATAAAAACATCTGCAGATGTCAAGTTAAAACCAATATCTTTTACATATACATAATTCTACCTTACATCATTACTGTACAAATACAACAAAGCTTAATGCAAAAAAAAAAAAAAAAGCTTTTTCCCTACAGTATATCCTACACACCCTGGCAAATTTATCTTTAACTTTCCCTTTTGCCAATTACTTGTTAATTATTAACTTCATAACAAATCCAAAAGCAAGTATTAATTGTTTATTACTCCCCTAGTCCTGGTTCAACAGTTTACTTTCCTTTGACTCCAAGTTCCTTGTGCCTGGTCCTTTAGCCCTGAAGTTCTCAGTTAAGTTTTCTATTACTAAGTTTCTTTACTACTGTGCTTCCCCAAATCATCCACTTTAACACTTTAGCACTAATTTCATAGCCCTTGCAAATTCAATCCCTTTCAATTCTAAATTGTTTATCTCAGCAGCTCTCTCTATACAGTACCACTTATTGTTTATAGGGTCACAGGAGGGTTGAAGCTTATCCCAGGTGACTCGGGGTATGAGGTGGACAGGGAGCCAATACATTGCAGGGCATTCAAACACACACACATACACAGTCACAAACTATGGGCAAATTGAAAACTTTGTTTAGTGTACATCTATGTCTTTGGGCTGTGGGAGGAAACTAGATTACCCAGAGGAAACCCATCAAGAACACAAAGACACAAAGGCGGAACTTTCAACCCTGAGATGTGAGGGCACAGTGCTTACCACTACACTACCATGCTGTCATTTCATCTCACTAGCAATACTAATAGTTGGATAATCTAGTCTACATACAGTACAAGTACCTTAGTCCTTTAGATCAGTTTTGTAGCCCAAAGCTCCTTCAGTCTACTTATTAAACCCAGGTCCTTGACTTTATCTCTAACCAATGAGTCCCTCAGACCAATTTATTAACCATGACTCATAGCCATTGGTTCAGTTCCAAACCTCAACTCTGTTTGCCTCGTTATCTTTCCTGTCTCTCAGCCCTGACTTCTATATTCAAGAACATGACCACAAGTCATTTAGCCTTGAGCATGCTTTCTAAATATCAAGTCCACTAGCATGTTCCTTTAGACCTGAGTCACTTAGTTCTTTTCATTAACTTTATCTTTAATTAATTTTGGCTAACCTCCAAAACCTCTAGTTGGCCTCAGTCCCTTACTCCTGTTCCTTAGCCTCAAGTTCTTTAGCTTATTTTGTAAACCTAAGTTCCTTAGCCCTGAATCACTTGACTCTACAGTACCATTTAGATAAGTTTGTTAGCCTGCTCAAGAAGTTTCTTGAGGACTTAGCCTAAACCGTTTTTTCCCAAGCCCTGTCCCTTTAGCCTAGAAGTCATTTACCTTGGCCTGTTCTCTCACTTTATAAATTCCTGTTTAACCTGATAAAATCCTAAAAATAAAGTGTGCTTTCTTGAAAGTGTACCTTACTTTCTGATTTCTTGTACAATTCTGTTCTTTAAACCCCCCCCCCCCTTTTTTTTTGCTAATATACAGTAAAATCAGAGCCAAAAAAGTTGCACGAAGGTTGAAAGTCGCATGACCGCATATCCGATATGTATTCAATCCAGGACCTAATAAAAGCATCTAATCAAATACTGAAATTATGATATAATAAAGCCATTTTGTCTTTCATAGACATCTTAGCTTTTTTTCCCTTGCTCAAATGTGTTATTTGGTTTAGTTTAGTTCAGTGCTAAAGTAAAGAGGGCTTTTATTTTGGTTTGGGGAGAGAAGTGGTTTCATTATTTCCTCCTTGCTTAGTGTAGGTGATGTTTTCTGTTTCTGTAAGAAGCTGATGTAGTGTGTGGGCTTCTCTTCCCCGCTGAGTGTCAGTTCTAATAAAACCAAGCACACTGAGATGTCTATTCAGGACATCAGTGGCGTCTCATCCATAAACACGATTGTGTATTGAGTCACTATGCATCTGCGCTTCAGCATTAAAGCTGTATTCATGTTCTCGGGATTGGATTTCTCCTTCGTCATGCATTTGCTTTGTGTGCCGTTGCTGAGTGAAGGATTCTTTTTTTTTTTTATCCAACTGCTTCCTCGTCAGTGGGCAAAAGAGTGATGCATTTCCTGTAATTTAACAAAAATGGGGCAACATTTAACAGTTTTACAAGCCGAATCTACTCCCAGCACGAATATGTGCAAAAAAGTCAGGTGTATATAAATTGAGGGCAAGCTGCAAGCAACTGTAAATCTTCCAATGTACTGTAACCCTCTGTAGGATTTACATTGGAAACCCATTAGGCTTTAAACAGATAAAAATGTAAAGAACAACAAAACAAAAACAACAACAAAAAACATTCAAGTTAACTTTTCACTGGTAACATAAATTCAGTTCACATTAACTTCAAAAGCATTAAATCTTATAACAATATGCATTGCCTTGTTAATTAACTAGGCTACAACATTAGCTTTCCATTTGTAATTGCCTCTTAATTTGTACATTTATTTTGACTGATGTTATTAATTTTATATTAAATGTTGTATTTATTTTTACCCATTTCTGCTAGTGTAAAAAAAGAAAGAAAAGAAAACACTGTACAGTGTTTTTACAGTTTTTTCAACTCTTTTTAGCTTTGATTGTGAGGCACAACGTGGTGTCCAATTCAAGTCTGAAAATGATTCCTCATGCTTCCAGAACAACACTTTTACAATCTGGGTCCTGGAATATGTCCGTGCCATCAGGGAAGAAAAACACCATAGATGTGATAACCTGGTCATTGTATACATTCAGGTCATCAGCTGACTTTATTTTATTGACAAACAATGTTGCTGAGTCTAGACCTGAGCACCTGAGCACTACAAATCTTATTTAAAATTTCTGATTTTCCAATGGTGATTAGTTTGCAAAACCATATTTCTTCCACAGAGTTAACAGTCCTGCACTTTTTCTTAGTGTGGTGTGGTCATGTGACTTATTAAAATCAGGAATGAGTTTTTAATTCCCAACATGTCTTGCATCTCCAGAGACAAAAGTCCTAGATTCTTTCCGGCTCAAGGACAGATTGATGTCTTCATTTCTTGTTGTTATATAATGTTATCATTACTCTTTAAAATCCTGCTTCCATGTGAGTGCTTTGAGCTCCATCTTTACACATTATTTTTGCTGGGGAAATTAAAAAAAAAAAAAAAAGTCTTCTGCTTGAGGACAAGTGTGAGGTATGAAACAGCAGACAGCAAACAGCACTTTGTAGGAACATATCCTAAAAAGGGTGTGAGCATACATCATTAATATTAATGACACAGGATGAAAATTAACGAAGCACTCATACACTTTTAATCTTTTTTTTTTTTTTAGCAGTAATGATTGAGCATGTTATGAGCTAAATCAGAGCTAATGTTTCAGCATGTTGTGTCCGATGATACTTTTTAATGAAAATGGCATTTCATTAATATTCATAACAATGCATTATTATTAGGAATGACATTTAAGAAAATTGCCAATATAAACATTTTACCATCACACTTTTAGGAGCTTTACTTTTCATTTTAAAATAGAGAATTTTGTGCTGTTAGATTGTCAAGGAGATATATACTGATAACCCATAACATTATGACCACTGACAGTGAACTGGTGACAGGATCGTGGCCCCCAAAGGCTCAGTTATGCCTGCAGGACTCAAAGACCAGTCCCTCTATTCCGATCCCACAGAAAAGCCAATGCAGCACAAATCCCCCAAAAGAGTCAATTCTGGTTATAATGGAACAGCACTAGAAGCACACCATAGCCCATGACAGGGCCAAGTAAGCAAAGACTGCAAGGCCGCTGAATCAGCCTCCAAACTCCCTAGATCCCAATCTGATTAACAAACAAGTCCGATCAATGGAGGCCCCACCCAGCAAACCACAGCACCCAAAGGATCCATTGTCAAAGTCCTGGTGCCAGACACCTCAACACACCAGCAGAGAGTGTGGTGTTAGCTCCACAAGGGACCAGAGCCAACTTGGTTGTACAAGGGGAACCCAAATCATACAGTAGGTGCTTTTAATGTTAATGTTTTTAATGTTATAAATGTTATAGCTCATTGGTGTGTGTGTGTGTGTGTGTGTGTGTGTGTGTGTGTGTGTGTGTGTGTGTGTGTGTGTGTGTAAGTCACTTTTTTAGTAAAAACTTTGTTATATATATTTTTACTACCCTTTTTCTTTGTCGTTTAACGCTGGTTGAAATCCAGTAGGTTACATTACCGCCACCTGTAGGTCTCATTCTCTCTCATCCTCCCAGCCTCTTAAAGCTGATTTTCCTGTCCAGCCTTCCTTAAAAAACATTAAATGCTTTCTTCCCTGATCTTGTCTTGTCTTGTTCTGTGTCTCGAACCCTTCAACTGCTTTTATCCAGCACTTCCACACACTCTATCTTCTCTATCTGTGTTCCCTCCCAGGCCCGCTCTGTGGTTTGCCTTTAGAAAAAAAAAATAATCGTCTTACCTGAAAGTATCTGTAGGCCAGAAAAGACGGGAGCATATTATGTAAAAGAACATTTTTCAGACAAAATATGATAAAAAAAAAAAAAAGAAAAGATTCTGGGTTTTGCATGTATGATAAAACAAGCAGGTGTGACAAAGTCCTTAGAAAGTCTGTAGCTGGTTCTACAGGATGTTCAGTAAAACTAAGCAGATAATTGCCTTATATTGACTACATTTAAGACTACATCTTAAGACTCAACACACTAATAATTGACTTTGTTTAATTAAATACGGTTGAATGCTAAACCTTTTTTGAAGACATTTTTGCTCTACATTCAAGGAATATGATATTCTTTATTCTCATTGACTATCTATTTACAATGGCACCTGAAAGTTGATGGGATATTTTAGGCAGCAAGTGAACATTTTGTCACAGATGTCAATGTGCTGTAAGCGATTTGAGCGAAATAGTTTGGCCAAATAGCAATGTCCGGGTGACCGCATCAGAGCTACTCTAAAATTGCAGCTCTTGTGGAATATAAACACAAATGTATAAATAAATCATATATAATAAAAGAGGATATATATTTATAAATCTTTGTTTCCCTTAAAGATTGAACGCTTCATCATTTTCGTCTCGCAACCTGCATCTCCAGGGTTGGGGGAATTTGCATGTTCCCCCGTTGCTTGGAGAGTTTCCTCAGGGAAGTGTGGTTTTCTCACACAGTCCAAGGTCATGATGTGTATGCTGATTGCCATTTTAAAATCGTCCCTAGTATATGCGACAGTGTGATTGTGTGTTTGTGCCCTGCAGTGGCTTGGCACCCTTTTCATGTTGTGCACTGCCTTGCAATAGCCAAATCAAGTCAGGTAGGCTTTTATTGTCATTTTAACCATATCCAGTACAGGAGAGTTCAGTACATAGTGAAACAACAAAAAAAAAATGTTCCTCCAGAACCATGGTGGTACATACAACAAAAATGCAAACTAGCTAACTAAGAAACCTAACTAGCTGACTAGCTGAGACAAAACAGATTATAAACATCATAAATCATAAATTAACATAAATGAACAGAAAACGATCTAAGTCCTATACAGATAAGACAACATAAAGCGCACATGCAAATGTGCAAACAAGTGACAACATGAGGTATTGGGATAAGAAACATTTTCTTGTAGGTAGCAGATTTTTTTTTTTGCAAATAACAAATATTGTGCAAAAGAGTGATTACAGGTTGGTATGCACAATTGTTAGATGATAGTTGATCAATGTGTTTGTACGTGTGTATTTTATCAGTTCAATCCCAATGTTTTGATATGATTGAGTTCATCTTGGTGTGTATGTTTATCAGCCCAGTCCCTTTTTGTTGAGGAGATAGATGGCTTGTTGAAAGACTGTTACAGTCTTTTACTATAGTTTGTTACATAATCTGGCCTGAATGCTTTGATACTTTTTTCCAGATGACTCGTCGTTCTTGCTGATGAGACCCACCACAGTTGTGTCATCAACAAACTTGTTGATGTGGTTGGATCTGTGTCTGATGGCGTTGTCCGTTGAATGGTTAGGATGACATGCAAACTGAAGTGGGTTAGTGAGGGGGGCAGCGGGGTCTTGATGTGTCTCATGACAAGCCGCTCGGAGGCACGGTAGTCATTGGGACAGGACACAGAAGACTTCTTCGGCACAGGGATGGTGCTGGTGGTCTTGAAGCACATGGGAATAATGGCGCTGCTCAGAGAGATGTTGAAGATGTCTGTAAGAACCTGCCAGCTGTTCAGCTCACTTTGTGAACACTCTGCCAGTGATAGGGTCTGGTTCAAAAGCTTTATATGGGTTGATTCTGCATAGAGTTTTCCTCACATCAGCTGTGGTGATGACATAGTACCTGGTCGTTGGGAGGAGGGTTGGTCTTCCTCACTGCCACATTGTTCTGCGTGTCACATAAAAGCTATTCAGCACATCTTGAAGGGAACTTTTACTGTCACAGGCATGTGATGATATCCTGCATTTGGTGATGGCTTGTATGCCCTGCGTCATGCGCCATGTGTCACCGTTGTCTATGAAGTGATTGTGGATTCTCTGGGCATGTGAACACATCTCTGATGGCCCGGGACAGTTTGGCCCTTGCTGTTCCTAAGGCCACCTTGTCCCCCGCTCTAAAAGTGGAGTCTTGGGTCTTCAGAAAAACTTGTACCTCCACAGTAATCCACGGTTTCTGGTTGGGGCCTGAGCTGATGAATTCTCTTGGAGACAGTGATGTCATCGGTGCACCTGTTGATGTACCTGGTCACTGATGATGTGTACTTCTCCAATTAGTGAAGCTGCCGTAAGTTGCAGCCTTCCTGAACATGTTTCTGTCAGTATTCTCAAAACAGTCCTGACGAGCAAAGATGGCTCCTGCTGGCCAGGTTTTTACCTGCATCAGAACCAGATTTGAATGTCTGACGAGTGGTCTGTATGCTGGAATTAGCATAACAGAGATGTGGCCTGTGTGGCCGAGTTGGAGGTGGGGCTCTGCCCGATATGTGCCGGAGATGTTTGTGTGAACAAGATTCAGCGTGATTTGCAAAGTCCACCTAAGAATGGAATTTAGGCAGCACTGACTTGAGATTTGCATGGTTCAAATCTCCAGCGACAATAAACAGTCCATTGGGGTGTGTTTTCTGCAGTTCACTGATCATGCGATTCCGTGTTGATGTAAACACACAAACCACCACCATGTGTCTTACCACACAGAGCTGAATTTCCTGTCGTGAAACAAGACTACCACATCTAGCTGAATGGCGACATGTGGAACTCTGTTGCTGAATCATGTCTCTGTGAAAACAAAGATGCATCAGTCTCTAAACTCACGCTGTGTAGTCTGCTGGAGTCGGATGTAGTCCAGTTTATCGTCCAGGGAGCAGACGTTGGATAGAATGAAGGACATGAGAGCTGACGGGCTACAATATGTTTTTAGCCTAGCACAGACTCCTACCCAGTTGCTGTGCTTTTGCTTCCTAGTGCACTGCTTCCAATGTCTCCTCCTTTAGCCACCGGCATCAGGCAGGAGGCTTGGTTCCTGCAGCCGGTCGAGGTCATGTAGCTTTTACTGCAGGTCATCCTAAATGTTGTTTACTGGGTTATTGAGTTTCAAAGGTGTTTGGCGGTGGTATTTACAAACACCGGTTGCACCGATGTCTATATACCATGTAAAAAAAACATGCTACAACACAAAATATACAAAGTAACATGTTTTGGATCTTGAGCGGCCACTGCGTGCTCCTGCCATGCCGCAGTACCTTGGGTATTGGATAGCGACCCTACCATAGGATGTAGCTTTCTTCTTTTTAAAATTCTGCTACACTCCACTTCCCAAAACACAGCTGGTTCTACAAACATGGCTGCAACAGACATCAATGCACCTCACACACCTGCACTCTGTTATACACGCCATCACAATCACAAAATTTAAGGACTTTAAACATGCTCACTGATTGTGAAATAAACGATCTGTCCAGCCATTCCTCTCTATAAGGCACTCTATATTCTGATTGCATTCAAAGATTTTGATCCTGTGCTGGTTTTCTGATTCCAGACTATGTGTCAACTTTTTCTTTCTTTTTTTCATATGGTTTTCTTAAGTTTTGATTATTTATTTATTTATTTATTTATTTTCCTCTGGGTTTGATTTTTTTAAGGTTTGAAAATTTATTTATTTATTTATTTGCTGATTTTATATCTTATTTGCATTCTTTAGGTTTAACTCTCATTTTGTCATTTGTTTTGAATCATTTTTCTTTTTTCACTTTTTTACCCAGAAGTTGGTCTTTATTTAATTTCCCGAGGTGGTGTCAAATTTAGTTTCCTTCACCTCAGCTCCTCGCTCACCAGGCACTTGGATACCTTGGCATCTGTTTCTCGTTGCCACCCATCTGTTGAGGGTTTTGTTTGCATGCTGTGCTGATTCCAGACTCATTAGCCTTCCCTCCCTTGTTTATATGTTATTGTTCTTTACACTAATGTGTATGTTTGCATTCAACCTGCCCTGAGTTTCAGGCAAAGGCAAAGGCAGTGTTTGAGTTAGTTCAAACTTCTGATTCAAGCATCAACCTGCAAAATTACAGTACCAAGGATCATGTTTACATTATGAACACAAAAATCAGGTTCACATTACCAGCCTGAAGTGACTTGGTTCTGATTCTTTATCCTAATGTGACACAGATCTATTTTTAGGGCTGTCTGAACACACAGATATGAATATGATATGATTTTATATGAGGTCTTGGATCTTTCAGGATTCATGCACCTTTTTGCCTCTGAAAATGTTTGGAATGCTCACTGATGCAATACATGAATAATAATTTAGGTATTTTATAACACTTTTATTATTAAATAAAATATTTTATAAATACTTTAGGTATTTTATCAATAGCTGATAAAATACCTAAAGTAAGGCGTCTTTCTTCTTTCTTCTGTACCTCAACAAATACTGCCAAATAACTGCTGGCCCAGAGCAAAGCCCCATGGATATTCTTTCTAAAATCACATCCATTGTTTGAAATTAACGAGTGGTTGCATGAATTCATGGCATGTTCTTAACCAGATGGTGCGAAAAAAGGCGTATTGATGTGCCATTTCAGCGGACAGATGCGTCCATCTTGCGTTGAGTCATTGGAATTATGAATGTGAATGACATACAAATCCAACTTTACCAAAAAAACATGTTTACAATGTCATTACAATGTGGATTGTAATGAGAACATAACTTGGTTCAGGCACTGACCAAAAGGTTTTCAGAGATAAGCAAAAGATTTAGATGTAATGAAAATAAGGGCTTTTTCATATTATACAGTATGTTAATGTTAATGCTGATGTTGCTATAGATTGGTACTTCTTCACCTATTCAGGCAGTTAATGTATTTTCAGCTGCCTAAATTTATTTTGACACACAGCATATGTATGTACTATATGTTCCTGTAAAGCAGAACTTCTTGCCAAATTGCATCTATAGAGCCATCAAGTTTTCTACAGGCTGCACTAATAATAGTGGACATAATAGCCATATTTGTCTTGTAAGAGGTTATTAATCTAGGTCTACCCCTGTCTTCTAATGGCCTTAATTAAATGTAATCAATTTGTTTAGAGACAAGTGTGTGTACATATGTTCTCTGATTTATAGCTCCTGCATTTGGAGAGAGTAGCCATTTGGGTGGTGGCCATTTTTTAAAAGAATATTGAGCAGCTTCTTTTTTCCTTTTTTCCGTTGGTGTAAATTTGTTGGCAAAATACTACACTATAAGCCAGCTGAATTTTTAACCTTGAGTTTCATACTTTGAGTGAGTTCAAATTAGAGGAATCAATAAATTTTAAAAAATGGCATAAGGTATATTTATAGTCTAATGATATGATGTGATTTTTTCCCCTTTACTTGCATTTAAACCAATTGAACATGTCAAGTTCAAGTTGTCACTGGGAGAGATCAATACAACAGTTTGGGACATTCTTAAAACGGATGAATTAACTGCAAAAGGCATATAAAACAAATAAAGACAACTACAATGAATGACTGCAGAATTCTGTCCATGGTAAAGAAGAACCTTTTCACATCATCTAGCCAAGCCAAAAACACTGACAATGTCAAGGTCAGTGATGTCAAGAGAAGGCTGTATAACATGAATACAGACACTTCACAACAAGATGCAAATGATTAGACTATAGCAGAAGACTTACAGTTCCCTTTCAAAAGCTAAACTCGATGCTGTGTGAAAACTCTATGGGAACATCTTTCTGTGTTGCCGGTTGTGAAGCATGTGTGTATCAAACACGCCAAATCTTAGCATATATAACCTCGGTCAGGTGACGTCATCTGATGAAGCGCACCTGCAGGTTATAAATACTGTAGGAGTGAACCGGAAACATTCCTCAGATCTTTTTGTCTTCAGGGCTGTATTGCGATTGCGTGTGATGTGTGCAAGCAAATTTAAAAGTATTAACTCACCGATATGGTGGAGTTTGTTAGGAGATCCGTACCTCCACTCTTTCGGAGGCGCGATTTCCACACAGTTGTTTCGAGTGCTTCACGCGCGGCTCCCATTTTTTAAGCAGAACTGCGAGCCACGACGCATTCCTGGGTTAAACAGTGCAATCTGGCAGGCGTGCACGAGACGGGAATCCCCCTTTCTCTCGCGCTCTCGCCGGATCAGGAAGTTTTCCGTCCACTTCTCAAGAGCGCCTCAGCGGCGCTCTCTCTCTCCCTTCTTTCTTGGCAACCTTCATGACGAGTTAACTCTTTTATGGAATAGCCTTATTTATCCCGTGTTTTTCATGCCATCAACTTTGATTTATTCGAATATTGTTGATGCGAAGGAGCGGTTATATGATGATGTCCCAGATATAAGAGACGCTTGTGGCTATCTCTCTCCTGGGACATCATCCTCCCTGAAAAATCACACACTCCCCACCAAGCCGCGTAGACTGACATCTTCCCTGGTGGGGAAAAGCTTTCAGGCAGCTGATCAGGCTGGTGCTCTTCTGCACACCATGGCGGTTTTGCAAGCTTACCAGGCTGACCTGCTGAAAGACTTGAGCACTGGCGGGGCTCCTCAACGTCGTTCCTGGAATTACGTCGAGCCACAGACCTGTCTCTTCATGCAACAAAGCAGACGGCCTGTGCTATCGGCTGTTTTTGGCTGCGATGGTGTTCCGCGGAGAGTTACCTGTGGCTAAATCAAGGATATCTTAGTTAGCTAGTTTGCAGAATCAAGGATAAGGATCGTGCGTTCCTCCTTGATCCCCCCATCTCGCCCTCCGGCCTGTTTGACGACGCCGTTAACGTCGCCACTAGGTTCGGGAGGCGAAATTATATGAACAAGCCTTCGGGAAATTCCTTCCCCACCGTGCTCAAGAGTCGGGACTGTCGGGTCTGACTCTCGCGAGGCGTGAAGCTCAGAAAGAGAGCATTATGAACCGGGCACCCCCTCGTAAGATTGGGGTGTGGCGTGCCACCCTTCGCAATCCGCCTCAAGTAAGTCGGACCTACGGACTGTCTTCTTCACTGAGGCTCATTCGCCCAGGATCGTGGGGGTGGCACATAGAATTCCTCTCAAGGATGAAGTGTTCTCCCTGGCACCCCCAGGAGGTCGGTGTTCTTGCTCCGCCACCACTGGTG